>CAJVQC010000005.1:0-27326 GCA_910592285.1 Racocetra persica | reverse complement strand
GCACTAAGGGTCACTGGGCTATAAACTGTGAACAAATTCCACAACATTATCGTGGTTATTGTTTTCGGTGTTGGGAAACTGATGAACATATGGTTAAAGATTGTCTAGCCGAAGAAGCTACCAAACCACCTTGGCTAACAATTCAAGAATATCAAATTTTGCAAAAAACTCAATTACAGTACCATAGGTGGGTAAAAAAAATATTAATTTTTATATTAATTTTTAATATTTATTAATCGCATTTTTGTTTAGTAGTAGGAAAAAATGCATATAAATTATTTTTTTTTTCTTTTATCTGTATATAAAAATTTTTATAAAATATATACAAAATTTTGTTTACAATAGCACCCTGGGTTGTAAACGAATTTTTGTATTTTATTTTTTTTAAAATTAATGTTTACAATAGCACCCTGAGTTGTAAACATTTTAATAATTTTTTTTTTGAAATTAAAGTTTACAATAGTACTCTGGGTTGTAAACTTAATTTCAATTATTTTTTTTTTAAATATGATAGTAATATAATTCGATAATAAAAATTTTATGCATAGTATAAAAGTAATATAATAAAATTTAACTTATAATAAATATTGATTAATAATATTCTAGTTTAGATTAATTATTAATAAAAGTATAATTATAAACAAGATACTCCTTAAAATACAAGTTATTTTCAATTTCTAATATAAGTCAGATGCTTGTTAAAAAATAATCTAAATCAAATTTAAAAATTATAAAGATAACAGGCCAAACCAATTATTCTATCAGATATATATAAAATCTAAATATTCTATCTCATATAATCTTTTATAACATAATCCGTTTAATTTTAGTACATATATACAATCTCTATCGTATTTTTATAATTATCACGTGCTACATATTAGATGTCTGAATTTTCAAATTCGATAAAGCATTTCTGAATATTCACAGAGAATAAAAAAAAGTTCATCGGATTTAATCAGATGGTTATCAAGATATCCTCGTTAAAGTTAGATAAAAAATCAAACCGTATCAAAATAAAAGCTGTGCTGAATTTTTTTTTCTAACTTTGAGCGAAGATATCTTGATAACTATCTGACCAAATTTGATAAAACACCTTTTATTTGAATCTATAGATTTATGGAATCCAAATGAAAAAATTTTCTTCGAATTTAGTCAAGCGATTATTAAGATTTCTTCACTCAAAGTTAGAAAAAAATTTAAACGCATTTCAAAATAAAATCTGCGCAAATTTTTTCTTTAACTTTAAGCAAAGATATCTTGACAACCATCTGACCAAATTCGATAAAATGTTTTTACGTGTAAAGTGATGCATTTGAGTGTAAAGGTGTTGTGTATTAAGCCAAGCGAGGCCCACATATTACAAGTTAATTCAAAAAAAAAATCACTATCACAATGTCTTCATATTTAATATTGTTATAATTTAGTATAAGAAACTTTATTATTTAAAAGAATCCCATCATTGAGTAATTTATATTGATTTAGTATATATGAATATGAAGAGACTTAGCATCAATTTATTAGTTTGATGTGATCATAGTAAAATTGAATAAAATTAGCTGACACAATAATAGATAGGTGACTGTTAGTTGTTTTTGGCCCAAATTAATTTTAATTTGGGTCAAAATCAGAATTCATTAATAAATTGTAATTGAGAGTAAATCGAATTTAAGTAAGATATGTAATATGGTTTTTATTGTGTTTTGCAAAAAGGTGTGATGATCGATGGAAATTTCGAGATTTGCAAATATATTATTTGTAACTATAAGAATATATACTATTTGTTTGAACAAAGATTAATAAAGCTTTTGAGATATTAATTTGGGATGAATTTGGGATTTGGGCACGAACAAATTCAAACTATAGTAATTTGAGATTTGGGCAACTAGTATATCCCACAGATCTGTGAAGTCACATTTAATTTTGGGTTTAAAGTTAATAATCATTTTGATTCTTAACTATTGTCACATATAGTGTGGCAGCAACAAAATAATTACAATTAAGAATCATGAATAAAATGTGCCATGATGTAGCAACGTATTATCAAAGTTTTTGGTGAGATTGTTGGGCCGGCATCAATTAACACGTGACCTTATCTCTGCCTACGTTAAGGCAGAGATAAGGTCATGTAAATCAACTATACGTAGAATGATTACAAACAGTTATATGATAGCATACTTTGAAAAAATACAAGCTCTTGAAAAACATATTTCCAATTACAGTACAAAGAAAATAAAAGGAATGTTTATTAAGAAGCAAATTTTATTTTTTAAATATTTTGATATTTTTATTTTACGTTTCACTTATTGTGACATTAGAAATAAATATATGGAAGTAAGTCAACTCTACATCTAATCTTGCAAGACCTAATTACAAAGACATTTTATCACGTGATGTTAAAAATTATAAGCTAAAATCTCGTATAGTCAAATAAATCAAAATGAAATAAATAGATCTTTTAAATCTTTGAACTTACCTTTACTTTAAATTACAAAAACGAATAACTTTTAAATTTCAATTGTTTTTAATAATTTTAAATTAGCACTAACCCATAATTGAATATTAACTAAGTTTATTCATAGTTGTAGATAAATTTCTATTTACACACCAACTTTCTTGAAATCTTATTGCGTAGTATTTATAGTTTCACATATTTTTATGCTAAAAGTTTTAATTAAAAAATACGCGTATAAATAATATTACAATAAAAGAAGTATTTTAATTATATACCGAAATTGTTAAAAATTTTTACAAATAATTACAAATTAAAAATCAATTCCCTCAGTATTTTTTGCCCAATCATATTCCAACATCTGGGATCACTTTGGGAACATTGTTTTTCCTCATTGTGATAAACAGCTTTACATCCTATCGAACAATTTGAACATTTAAATTTTTTTTTCTATTCTTGACTCATGATTTCAGACAATTTTGGCTTATGACTCATGATTTCAGGTAATTTCGGCACAATTTGCACCATTTATAATTTTTATATTCAACATCATAGATGCTGGTGAAATATGGTGAAATAATTTCACCATTATGGTGAAATTGGTGAAATTAATTTCACCAGCATCTATAGTCATGAGACTTAATATAGACTCTATTCATTTTAAAATTAACCGGCAGTTCTAATCTGGTTAAACAAGTTATAATTAACTAAATAAACGAGTATTTGAGCACATGTTCTTTTACTATTTAGATTTTTTTGTCTTTATTTATATTGGTGTGATAATTCTCAATAACAAATTACCTTGTTTCGTTAATATATCAAAATTAAAAACCAACTCTTTTGAAAATTACTTTTTATTCAAAAATAATAAAAATAATAACAATAAAAATGATGAGAAATATTCAAAAAAAAAGAGGTGTAAATGTGCTTATTTTTATTAATAAATAATAATTATATCATAATCGTATAGTGGAAATATTCTATGATTATATTTATATCTTATATTTGCCAATGTTATTACAAATATTTTACACGTTCAAATAAATTACCCGACCATTACCTCTACCTTTTATAAAATGTAGTTATTTGTTAACAGGTAATAATAAAGAGACATAAATTGTTCGTATAAATTTCGATATAATGCAGTCTATAACTAATATTTTTCTAGAGAAACTTTTGATTTATAAGTGTTTTTCAACCTTATATCCAACCTTAAATTTAATCTTATATTCAACCAGCATTTAACCTAGTATTTAACATTGAATTCAACCTTGCATCTAAGCCGATTAAAAAAAGAGGACCTAAACCAAAGTCCACTATAAAATCACGCATAACTCCAACATTATCTAATTTATTAAATCCTCTTGATTAACCTATTATTATATCTTCTATCCTGATGGCAGCTATAAGTATTCTAAAAGTTTTTTTATATTGTTATAATGAATAATTTAAATATGTTTTTGAAATTACTTATAATACAATTAAACTCGAGTTTATGTGGTCACATGATTTTATTATTAAATTTAAACTCCCTGTACTCAAAATTTGACTGGATGAGCAAAATGCTTGATCTGAAATTTTATTTGTTTGAATCTAATTAGTTTATGCAAATCAATTTCTATTTAGAAAAAATGTAGCTTCGAAAAATTGATTATTATACATTTTCTATACTTACCCAATAATATTGGTAAAAAATTATGCCAAAAAACAATTACCGTATAATTTGAACTTTACACTTATTTTGCTCTTTTTGATCTTTTTTAATAAAATTATCAAAAACATGATTTCAAAAGAAATAAATAATATTGAATTTTCTAACTTAAAAAAAATTGGTGAAGAAGGATTTGGAATCATATCTAAAGCAATATAGAAAAGACAAAGTCATTTGTTAGAGATTACTATCGCTATAAAATAATTAAAAAATGAAAATGATATTGATAAATTTAAACAAGAAGTAAGAACTCATGATATTTGATACAAGAAGTTTTTAGTATATTATATTAATAACAGAATATTTATTTTAGCTCAAGATCATAAAAAAAGTTTGCAAAAATTCTAAATGCCGAAACATTATTAAATTTCACAAAACTACAACTATTCATAATAATTCCTTTAATATGGTTTTCCAATTTGCGAATAAGGGTGACTTACGAACTTATTTAGAAAAATCATTTGAAAAACTTACATAGATCTAAAAATTACAAATGGTATATGAAATATCAAAAGGTGTTGAATTTTTATATAAAAATAATATTATTCATTGAGATCTTGTAAGTATTAATTTGTTAATTTATTTAAAAATGGTACAAAAATTATTAATAAAATTTATATTTTTTTTTAGCACACCAAAAATATTCTGGTTTACGAAGGAATATATGAAAGAAAAATGTTAATTTCAGATTTTGGACAAGCAAAATTTTTGAACCAAGAACCTCCAAATGCTGACAAACCTTATAGAATTCTGGCATATACCGATTCTACATATAAATTTACTAAAAAATCAGATATCTATAGTATTGAAATGATTTTCTGGGAAATATCAAGTGGTAAACCACTATTACAATCAATCCAAGACCAAGTACACCTTTTTCTCGAAGTTTCTAAAGGAACGAGAGAAACACCGGTTGAAGGAACTCCACCTCATTACACAAAACTATATCAAAATTGTTGGGATCTTATACCTGAAAAATGCTTGGACATAGAATATATTGTCAATTATTTAACCGCTATTTTACTTGATTTACAAATTGGAATTAATATATATGCAACAAGCAAATCATCACATAATTTAATGCATGATTTGATTATTGTACATTTTTTTTTTACAAAAACAAAAATATCGATCTATATAGATCGCTATATAATTTTATATGTGCTGCAACTTGCAGATCTCTTAATTAAATCATTACCCTGAAAATTTTCTGACATTACACCTAACCATTATGATTGAAATATTAATGTATCCCAAAGAAGTGATAATGTAATACAAAAAAATATAAAAGATTATCAAATTTTCCTAGTTTTTAATAAATTAATTATTTTACCTTATTTTTAGTTTTTTTTCTAACCAAATTTAATAAAATTTTTTTAACTTTGCGTTATAATTTTGAAAATTTTTTAATTTTTAAAATGATCAAATTTAATTCAATAAATGGGGCCCCAACAGCAAGAGAGGATGGGCTAAAAAATTTTTTTAAAAAAATTCAATTTCTTGAAGAATTAGATTGATTAGAATAAAATTAGCATAAGAATAAATTTTCTAATTTTTTAGCCCAAATAAGCATTGTATTAAAATTATGATCATATGATTTAATGGATCTATTTGTCTATTATACTATTTTATATTTTATCTTGATGAAATTTTAATTCATAAATTATTTCGCTAATATATTGAAACTGAAAGATGAATAAAATATATATATATTTTTTTAATTGTAAAAAGATATTAAAAAACTAACAATTTAATTAAATTCAGGGCATGTATGCAGCATAATAAAATGCATGGAAAGCAAAATCAAAATCCTATAAAAAATTAACTTAAATAGCTCTCTCAATTGTTTTGATTTGCTTCTATTGAGAATAAATATGGAGGATAAGCTACTCTATTTATCATTTATTACTGGATTCAGAGTTTCACTCTTCTGTCATAATACCGCAATAACCCTATTACAGAGCCTTGAACCAAAAGAAGTCAATCCAAAAATTTATTATTTAAAATTTAGCTTTAACCTTAGCAGCATGTTGAAATTTATAATAAACTTTCTATACATAATCTTAACCAATCTGAATTGCAATGTCCTAGGATATGCGAATGCAATTACTAATTTTATTTATCACACGTCACTTTCAGCTTTCTTACCATAGAGACTGTATCTATTGAAGAATACCATGTTTGATAAATTCGTTTATGTCATATTACTAACTATAAGAATTGGATTCCAATTCTTATATATTATTTTTTTGGAACCACAGCACTCCAATACCAATCTTCAGAGTATGTGTGATTCTGGGTATTATTATAACAAAACGTTGGTACTAGGGTTTATAAACATGGATTTCGCAATCGAACTATATATAACCTTTATAGTAGTATTTCATATATTGCATAAAGGCAAAAAAGTCGATAGCGGAGTATCTCTTCCTGAAAAATCAACCAACGGACTAAAAGGGGTGCTATTCTGATTTATATTAAGAATTTTATTGGCTATGGTATTTGATATAATGGGGACCATAGATACCCTCGTTGTCTTGAATCCAAATGAGGTAGTATCACATACACTAAACCTAATTATATGTTGTATACTCACCTGTTTAATCATGTTGGATTGTGAAATTATCAGAAAGTATTCAAAACGTAAGTCAAATAATAGTAATAAAAGTAATAATTCATTTAATACTATTCCTGAAAAGATCACAAAGCTTGCCAACATTAATGTGGAATTAACATAAAAAAAATTTGTCTGTTTTTAAAATTGTTTATAACTCAAAATTTTACATAACAACCCGACTTTTACGCTCTAACAAAAAATTTTCTTTGTGAAATTTTAATAATCTTAAAGCTTGGTGTAAATTTAATAAACAATAAGAAATACACTGATTATCACATGTGCAGACAATTCTCCTACACGTTAGGTCTTTCTGCTGACATAGTTATAATTCTGGCCAATTTAGTTGGTATTATATTCTTTCAGATTTTGTTGAAAATTATATTTTACAATCTTACAATACATGTAATTTTACGTAATTTTCAGTTAATCAAATTTCATGTAACTTTCATATTGTACCAGCTTTACAAAAGTTCAGCTAGCATTATTTATCATTTGTTTTTTTTTTTAATTTGTAACAGAAAGTACAAATCATGTGGTCCATTTGTACTAAAAAATAATTATTTTTAATTAGCAATAATTTTACCTGGAATTAATAATTTAATTTCTTTGGGTGCTAAAATTATCCAGAATTTTGCTTGAATTATTCATTTAAAACAATTGATAGAAAAACAAGGACGAAATCATATTTTTTTTTAAATACTAGACTAAATTTTTTTTATTTTTAATTCTATTATTTAATAAAACTATATTAAAATTTTGTCTTTGATATTAAAATGATTACTTGATTACAATGAAAATTTAAAAAAGCTAAAATACTATTTATGCAAAATTGTTTAAAGAAGTTAAAGTGTTATCTTGTTTAAGAGAATCCGCTAACGCTTTTCCACCTTCAGGTCCAAGTCGATTATTTCAAAGATTTAAAGAAGTCAAAGTGGTATTTTTGCAAAAAGCATCTGCTAATGCTTAATCAGGATAAAAAAAAAATACAAATGCTATTATTGCAAAGGTTGCTATAAGCAATGCACCCTGCAACCAATTTGATTTTCCATCTAAAAAAGTAAGTTCGGGATTATATAATATATATTTAAAGAATTAAAAAATAAGTTTTAACAATACTTACTCTATAATTGAGAGGCAAATGAAAGATGCAATAATGGTTAAGATAGATTTTTTATTATAAAAATTTACCATATCAAACATTAAAAATAAAACATATCTGTATCAAGTAATTTGAGAGTAAAACTGAAATTAATAAATATACAGTTTCAAATATCTCAAAGTTTAATGACATTGGTTGACCAATAATCCATCCCAATATTACTAATAGAGAGATAACAAATAACACGATTTGCTATAATTTTATCAGAAAGAGTAAAAGATTTTTTTAAGATTAATTCTGTCTAGCATTATAATAACAGTAATTAACTTACTATTGAGCTGCCAACTATAATGCAAATAGCAAATTCTATTTTATCTTTTATTGCAACACTAACAGAAGTAGTGTGCTATTAACAATATTAGAATCTTAAAATGTTTGAAAAATCATTATCATGATGGTTAGAATTAAAGTTAAATACCTCAGCAGCATTTCCGATAATAGGTAACAAAATCAACCCAATAAAAGTTTTACTTAAATCAACTCCTTCAATTGAACTAACAAGAAATTCAGCAGAAAATCCAATTATCACTGTTACTATAATTAGCAAAAATAATGCTATTATCTTGCTTATTTGTGGTTCTTCATTTTCTTCATTAATAAATAGATCCTTATGAGTTTTTAACTATTTTATTAAAAGGAAATAAACTATAAAGATGCAATGTAGATAATAATTAAATGATGATAAAATATTTTATAATATCTGAAAAAATATATAAAGCATATATATTATGAACAACACTATAGAGGTTCTATAACTTAAATGTAAGACTCTAGAATCAATCATAGTATTAGAATTTCCATCGATAGCAAGAATAAAAGTGGCAGGTACAACTAAAGCAATACATGCTAAAGTCATAATACTAGAACTTGCTTGTGCTGCAGTTGAACTAAATTCTTGTTCCAAATGATCTTTTTTAAGAATAGTGATCCTGCTAGCAAAAAACATAATCCTAATACTAACAAGATATTTGAAAATATTGATCCGAGAACTGATGTCTGAACAATACAAATCTGTCCCTTCGTCAAAGCTATTATCGATATTATTAATTTTACTGCATTACCAAAAGTCACATTCAATAAAGCTGCCCAGATCTTTTATTAAATTGAATATTGAAACAATAAAAATTTTAAATTAATTATTAGATTGTCCGAGTAAGTGAAAGAATTAATTCAAATTTTAAATACTTGTCCGACTCTACATGAAAGTTCTTCAGTTGCAAACTCAAGCAATTTGGCCAATGGAATAATTGCAAGAAAGTTTATTACAAAGATTATGACTTTATTCAAATTAAGAAAGTGTACAATAAAACCTACGAGAACAAACAACAATAATATATTAAATTTAAAAGAATAAAAAATTATTTTAATAGATTGATTTAAAGATGGTTTATCTTGAATTAAACTCATTTTGTTTGCGGTTATTTTTTTAAACGTATCCAATTCTTTTAAATACTTTTTTGTAATATTAAGTTGATAAACACAGTGTACATTTTATTATCAATATAAGTTAATTGTTTTATTGTAAAACCAAATAGTTTTGTTATAAATTCTGGCTAGTTTTTGTTTGCGCTATTTTCAAAATAAGAGAAAATCCAATAAGAATGTTCATTTATGGAGAATAATCTATATACAGTATAAAATAACGATAATAACTAATTGTTAGCAATTTTTTTAAAATCCAACTCCTCTTTCAGTATTAATTATTTGAAAAAATAATATAGACTAAGTTAAAAAAATATACTTTTTAATTTGTTGTGATATATTGTAAAATATAAAATGATCTTAAATATTAAAAATTTGAACGAGCATTTACCTTTTCAAAATTCTAAATATTCACCAAGGAGATGCAAAAACAATAGAATATAGTGCAGATTAATGGAACTAGATTATTCGAACAATTTGCTTAAAACTTTATTATATTAACTTAATAAAGGACTACATATAGTTTTAATTTAATTAGTTAATCAAACATTTCAATCCCATATACCCAGATACAAGTCAGCAGTCATGCCATTTAAATTTAATAAAAAGTTTTTTATAACTTTAAACAGAAAATTCAATTTAATGAAGAATTTTATTAATTCACTTAGTTGAAATTTATTTAATTGAATATTTAGATGACGAATTAATAGAACAGTTTCAGGAACTGCAATTTAGTAAATTAAATTTTTTTTGCATTTATAAAACAAAATATTTTGCATAATTAATTTTTTTGTTATACAGCTACTATTGAAAAAGATAAAGCCTCACTGAAAATAATCTACATTGCCTACAGATAGTTCTGATGAAAATGTGATAATACCATAAATATTAAATCCAAATGTAATATTTTTTAAAATTATTAATTTAAATTATTAATTTTGCTCAACTTTATAATTTATTTTGCTGGAGTTTTGCCTGGAATTAACTTGATTTTGCTTGAAATTATATTTGATTTTGCCTAGAGTTATGTCTAATTTTGCCGGAATTTTGCTTGAAATTATATTTAATTTTGCCTAGAGTTATGCCTAATTGCAGAATTAGTTTTGCTTGAAATTTTGCCTAAAATTATATTTACTTTTGCCCAGAATTATACTTAATGTTATTGCCTATGAAAATGACCCTCTGCTATGTTGATTTTGTAAATAAAAATTAAAATTGCCAGCCATCTAGTTATCCAATTTTGTAAATCTCAATAGAATCTACAAAATAAAAAAACTCATTCAAATCGAATAACTAGAAGGTTGGTAAATTTAATTTTATTAACAATATCATTGCCAAAAGTTACTATTTGATTGATTAAATTTTTATAGAATTTATTAAATTTAATTTTAATTTAGTTTATTGACTAAACATTTTTGTTATAAATTCTTGCTAGTTATTTTTTTATAACAATTAAAAGATAACAATTGTGAAAATGCAAATATTTATTATGTAATTGTTTCTGAATTTCAATGTATTCAAAAATGCGATATGTATCGCATTAATAAAAATCTTATCTGTTCGTATTTAATTTTAAAACTTTAACAATTTAAAAATGTTTTTTAATCTTATATTTCGTGTTGGTGACCAGACTGGCATCAACAGAATCTTTCAAGATGAATTCTTTGAGTTTTCAAAAGATAAAAAAGAGCGATTAATTAATAATTAAGAATTCATTGTGCATATAACCAATACGATTCATTTTGTTATTACCAGTTTCTGTCTAAAAGGTAGAAAATGTGAAGATGGAACTATTGATAAAAAGTATCCAATGGTAGAGTTAGATAACGACAACTATTATTATAGAACCGATAAAAATGTTGAATTTTCAGATGGTGTGTTGATTATTCAGGGAGATATGACAAATGATTCTGGTACTAAATATACAACTGATAGAGCTGAAGAGTTGAAAAAGAAATTGAAAATTGTGAATATGTTCGCAAGTAATTTAGACGAGGTTGTGAAATAGATTGTTAATAATAATATATATTCATTAAATATCTCTGGAGTGAGGAAAAGTAATTTATTAGGAGCAGATCACCAAGTAAAAATGGTTTGCAAAAAGTTTTTGAATAATATTTATGATGAAATTCTTCAAAATAATGGATTTCTGGTTTATGATTCAATCAGAAAGTTTTATACTCTCGGTCTGGAAGGTTCTTTTTTGTATTTTACTGCACAGGAAATTTTTCAAAAAATGCGTGAGAAATGTTCCAATGTTAAAATGGTCCTTTTAAAGGAAAAGAGCGAATTAATTAAAATTCTACCAATAATAAGATCTGACGAGTGTCTGTTAATTTCTACTAAAGTGAACAGAGTTAATATGTTTGAACACAATCATTTATTTGAAAGGTTTAAAGTTAAATTAGAAATTGAGAAGCCTGTGAGGTATGCATTACTCTCAGTGCAAACTGATATTTCAGGAATAGAAAAATTGTATAGTTACGAATCAGTAGATAATTGTTTTAATTTAAGCAGTATAAAATTTTAACTAAAATTTGTTTTTTAGGCTTTTGAAGAGTGCAAGAATTGGATTTGTATGAAGTTACCAAACATTACGAAAATAATCATTGGATCAACCAGCGAAGTGGCAAAGATAGCTTCGTTTTCTTATTCTGTGTCGCTTTCAAATATATTATGTTCAAAGTTGTATAATCGTTATGTCTTAGAAACAGATATTTGTGATTTATCAAATAATAAAACCACTTTTGTAATTGTAAGCAATCACGAAGGATTAAATAGATTAATAAAAACTTAAAAATTTTTTTATATTCACATTTAAAATAAAAAAAAAGAAATAGAGTTTAGTATAGTATAAATTTTAGGCCATCGATATGATAATTCCATGATGTGCAACAGTAATTTCTCTTTCAGAATCAATAAAACATTTTTATCTCTTGATTAATAATCGTCGCAAGATAGCAGAAATCGCATTCTTGACTAATAAATTTGCAAAATGGATATTTAGATAATATATTTTCTATTTTTAAGGATAAAGAGATAACATGAAATGCGCTCCTTTTTTTTATTTTGTTTTGATAATTTAATTTATTAATAATAATATTTAGATCCTTAATGCTGAAAATATATTCAAAGAAGTGAAACAAAAACGAAAATTAGTAAATTTGAGAATTGAAACTTTAAAAGAGTGCCAAATTACATTTATTTTTGATACTGTACAAAAATTGTAATATATATTTCAGATCTTATCATTAAAAAACTTGTAGAATTATTCTAATAATTGGGAAAGTTGATTTTCAAATTCTCTAATTTATTGAAATAATAAATTGAATTAGTTTTAAAAAATTCTGAAAGGAGGATTTTTTTTCATTAAGAATGTCTGAATTAAAATTTTGTACAGAAGTTTTAGAATCATGTCTCAATATATTGGCAGATATTGATGGCTCTTATACTAGTTGGTAAGTAAAATGTAAATTCTATTACTCCGCAATTATTTTAGAATTTTTTCAAATTTTCTCTATAGAGATTCAGCATCAATATCATCAAAACATAATAAACTCCAAAATTCTCAAGTATTTGCAAATAGAACCAGACTAGACTTTACCATGCAAAATTATTCAGATTATGAGATTTTTACTTTAGAGATTGCCGGAAGCCTAACAAACAAGATTCAGAAAAAGATCAAGAATGATTTTGCCAAATTAAGTAAACAAATACAAAATAATATAAACTATATTGTTAGTCAAAAGAAAAGAAAAGGGCATTCAATACCTAAAAATTTTCAAATCTTTGGAGCATCAACAGAAGGATTTGATATTGTGATTAAAAGGATAATATCTGTTGATCGATATATTATTTTACAAGAATTCTTCATAATTGAAGTTCCATCTAGTATTACTGATTACTATAAGCTTAAAAATTTGATTAGAGAAGTAATTGCTTTATCAGTAAGTCTTTAGTTAATTTGTTACTTTTTATGCAAATTTACTTCTATCATTTTATATATTTAATATGTAGACCCTTATTGATCAAGGTCTGAAAGTTCTAAAAGATAATGTTAAATAAAATATTTTATTTTTTGGTTTATATTTGTTATGAATTCAGTAGTGATTCAATTTGCTTTTAAATATTACTAAATAAAATTGTTCAATAAAACAATGTAAACGAATTATACACTTTATTTTTTATTCAATTTGAATACATTATCTATCTTGATGTTGAAAAATTTTTGGATTGACAATTGCAGAAATTTACGTGATCTAATGTGATACAATAAACAAAGTTCTATTCTGACGAACAGAACAGGTGAGAACGTCCTGAGTATGCCCCGAGTTTGCAGATTATTACACACGGTTGTCAACCAATCATGTGATGAATTTTAGTCAACCAGCCAATCAGATTGCAAGAAAAAAATTGGTAGATTAAAATGGATTAAACAAACATATTATAAGTCGAAGTAAAAGCATTAATTCATCCGTAATATTTTGTAAGATTTTTAGAAAGTTAAGCTACCCAATCAATTTTAAAATCATATTATAAAACGTATAAAAAAAATTTTTTATCAATTGTATAATGACCGGGTGACTTAGGTAATCTTTTCCAAATTTGGGATGTTCTCACCTGTTGACGAACAGGTAAGAACGTCCCGAGTATGCCCTGAGTTTGCGGATCATTACACACAGTTGTCAACCAATCATATGATGAATTTTAGTCAACCGGCCAATCAGATTGCAAGAATAAAATTGGTAGATTAAAATAGATTAAACAAACATATTATAAATCGAAGTGAAAGCATTAATTCATTCATAATATTTTGTAAGATTTTTAGAAAGTTAAGCTACCCAATTAATTTTAAAATCATATTATAAAACGTATAAAAAAAAATTTTTATCAATTGTGTAATGACCGGGTGACTCAGGTAATTTTTTCCAAATTTGGGGTCATCTAAAGCTGTGTGCAGTCACGTGATATACAGCCAATAAAATTGGTTGTTTTGATCGACACGGATCAGTCTGACAAAGGAAAAAAAGTAAAAAAAGTTAAAAATACAAGAAATGGGTGCCTAATCCTACCTTGGAGCATTAATAAAAAATATCGGGGAGGCAATTTTACTATAAAACTTGTTCTTATCCTAATTCTACACTAACCCTTACCTAACTTTAATTAAAAAATTAAAAACATATAACTGCACAAGGCCTTAGACGTACCCCAAATTTGGGACGTTCTCACCTGTTATTCTGACATATATTTATTTATGCATCAGGTCATGAAATTTTGGAACATATCCGCTAATCGTATAGGATAACGTCATATCGATAAGCTATCTTCTTAATGCATTTTGTATAAATTTAGCTATTCAAAACTTTAAAAGGAAAATTACATTAAATAATTGAATAAATACACGTCACTTTACATTTGGATATAATACATAGTAAAATCTTTCTGTACTGACATTTTTTTCAAAAATTTTAATATAAAATGTCGATATTCACTATAACCAGAGTGATGTGTAGTTTTCGCAATTATAAATTGAGATATAACATTATAAAGATTTTTTTCTTTTTTTAAATTATAAACGAGAGCAAAACAAGACTCCTCTAATTCACAAAAGCTGATTAATTAATTCTTTAGAATTGATAAAATCTCGTGAAAAAATTCTGTTTCTTTCTATCTTTGTTCATTGTTTTTTAAAAAGATTTAATTCAATATATTAAGATTATGCAAAATATTATTTGACATTATATTATAAAGATAGGAATCTTGTTAAAAATAATAACAAATCCTATGATCTCTCTAATACACTAAATATAATGCAACATAATGTTATAAAAAAAGTAATCCTACATAATTAAAGCTACCCAAACGCGATCGTTGTGTTATAAATTGTTGACACAGAAGAAAAAGTGTTCAGCTGAAATTGTATATGCGAGATGCAAGAAGAATAGTCTTAACTGTGAATATATTAGTAGAGTAAAAAAAAAGTCTGCTCTCATCACTCCAGCATTACAAATTTATTAAATTCGCCGTGAGACTTTATAAGTAAATAATTTTAATAATTTATTTATCATTTGAAAATAAATATGATACTTTCGAAATAAGTTGCCAATAAAGCGCAATTACATTCAAATAAAAAAAAAATTAAGTTTGAACTCAATCAAGTAATATACAACAAATCAAAAAATGAAAGGAAATTATTTTAGTATTTAAATTTAATTAATATATAAGTTATATTTTTTATGATAAAGAAAATTTCAGCTACGTTATGACTTTAACATTGTAAAAATGTCATAAAAAATTTTTGAGATAGCATGCTTCGAGAGTTTTGTTTAAATTTTTTTTATTTTTTTATATTTCTCTTGATAAAGCTCATCAGCTTTTGAATCGTCTCTTTCAACACCGATTCCATTATGGTAGCATATTATTAGCATTTCTCTGACTTTTTCACTGAATTTTGAATTGCTTTAAAAACTTCATTAAAGTATTGAAAAGCTTGAATAGCTTTATCTTTTATATCCTTTCCAAAAAATAAATTATCTTTTATATATATCATTGCTAATAATAATTTAGCTTCATTTTTTATTTGATTATTTTTACTAATAGTACAACTAGTTAAACAACAAACTGTGCCTTTGTAATCTTTAGCTGTGTACTTTTCTCTTCCAAGTTTAAGGAGCCTGTAATCATCAGCATTTTTATTGGACATTGTAAATTATTTTAATTTAAGTATATAAGAAAGTTTAAAGTTAGAAGAAATCCTTTATCTTTATATACTACTAAAAAAAAAATTTAATACCAATATTAAAAAAAAATTAATCTTAAAAGCATTGTTATACAATTAACTTTCAATTAACTAGCTTTTAATTTAAAAATATATACAGTATTTTGTAATCCAATTTTGAATTAGATATATATAGGTTTTTTAGATTAACATTTTTTAATTTAATATTATACCAGTATGTAATTTTTTTGTTGAAAATTGTTTTGTTTGATATTATATTCTGAAAATTTTATCTAATTCCAATAATTTTTTATTTTGTATTTTATGTTTAAATAAAAAAATTTTAAAATTTTCATATAAAGGTAAAACACCAAAATATCTTAATAAAAAGTTATTGGAATTATATAAAAATTTCAAAATATATATAATTTGTTCTTCTAAACAACTTTATTTAAGATATAAATATTGATTAACTTAGTAGAATTTTGACTTTTATATATAATAATTCTGAGTCGTGCCAAAACCAGGAACAGGTAGAATTAATGTATTACGATAATTACGGCAAAGAAATTGGAGCAACTAAAACTAATTCACTTTTAAATTATTACAGATATAATTCTAATTGTGATATTTATCTTTGCTTATTTTTGGAAGAACTATGCTTGAAATTAAATTTTAACATTATATTTTGCCTGAATTTAAATTTATCAGTTTAAAATTTATGGATAATTTTTTCATTTTATAAAAAAATCTATCAAGTCTTATGTCGATATAAAAAAATCAGATGCTTTGGATTTTTGTCAAGTCATTTCCAATTTTTTGTCTAAAGTTTTCTTTGAACTTTTCTTTAGTTGATTCTACTAAATACATTGGAATTCATCTGCCTGAAGAATATATATTATCTTTGTTTGATAACCCTTAAAATCTCGTAAGATACTATCTGAAATCTTCCTGATACATTTAAACTTTCATAATGTGAATTTATAACCATACAAAAATCCAAACCATTCTGAATATACAAATCGGTACTTCCAAATGTTGGACCGTATTCACTTCTACAACTAATAGCCATTTCTTCAGATCTTGGTTTAATATTTACTTTTTATAGTTATGACGACTTTTTTGAAATAGAAAACTATCACTTGTTTTTTTCCAAACATTTTCACCTTCCCAGTCTAATAGATTATAACCACCTATTAAATCACCATCAAGTAATTTAATAATTACTATTGTAGGCCCTTTTCCATCACAGTTTTTATGAAAGGTTTCTGACTTTAAACTATCACGCTTCATATTAAATAAAGGTTCAAACTTGTATCAACAATTATAATATTCTTTTCTGCTTATCTATGTGATTAATTTTTTGGCTATGTCTAAATCTATAATTTCAGATCTGAGGCAAAAATTACCATCACAAATATCATAGTTATTGTCTTTGAATTTTTCGTAATATTTTTGCACTTCAGAAAGTATATCATTATTTATATTTTTCCTTTTATATTTACAAAATATATTATTAATTTCGTCAGAAGTGATCTGGTTGAACCTTATATATTCTATTAAATATACCTTATCTGAAAACCTATTTGTATCCAACAGCATTGAATAATTCTGCTTAATAACAAGTTTTCTTCCAGACATAATTCTGACCTCGATATTAATTCATAGAGAATACTTTCAGAAATTTCTTTGTTATCGAAATTGAATAATAATGCCGGATTCAAACACAAAGCTTTTAACAATAATTCATTCAAATCATCATACAAAATAAATATCTTAACAAATTCTAAAATCAATAATGGGTTGTTTTTCATAATAGTTATGATATTTTCGATGAAATATGACTTCAATTCATCATGTAATACCATGATGCCCATTTTATCCGCGAGCAAAAATATATTCAAAAGTGTTCTCATATCATGTGATGCATTGAAGTCTACGTTATAAAGAAATCTAATAATAATATTCATAGAATCGAGTGTGGCATTTGGCTTTTTTATAACAAAATATTTATCTACCTTTCGACTCCAGCCTTCTGAAAAAGCACTTAGAAAATATTCAGAACGTATCTTAAGTATAAAAGAATTAGCATAAATTGTTTCAATTTTTCCCTTTTCACCAACGATTATCTTTGTATCAGGGAATTTTTTATTATTATATGATGAAATCAAATCATTCAAAAGCTTTTCTATATTTGTCTGTTGTAATTGTAAAAATTGTAAACAAGACATTTTAAAGTAACTTAATGTCTAAAATTCATATTTTAAGTTTATATTTAAAAAATCCTAAAAAAAAAAAAAAAAAATTGCAATACTTAATTTAAACATACAAGAATACATAAAATATAAATATTTTCAATTAATGAATAAGCGTATTATTTTAATTATTGTAAAAATTGTATAAAATTCTGTTTCAATTAATAAATTGTAAAATAAAAAAAGTATATAAATGCATTTTTATAATTAGTAAAAGAAATAAATGTACATATTCATCATCTTCTCTTTATGAACCAAAATATTTTTTGAATTCTATGAAAAAATTATAAATGAATATTTGCAAGTTGTTGTTAATAATCAGATTTTATAAGTTATAACTTTCTTATATCCTCAAAAATAACACAAAGGTGTGATAATTTTTTTTTTAAGCATATTGATATAATTAAGGCAGAATTATTTACATTTCTAATAGGAACTTAGTATTTTTACTGCGTTGAATTATAAATCAGAAAAATAAAATTATCTGATTTTAATTTGAAACCCAGTAAGTTAAAAATTAGTTTTCTCCAAACTGAAACCTTTTAATTTTAGGTTACTTACTAAATTTCGATGAATAATATTATAATTATGCAAGACTTTTATTCCAAATATTATATCTTCAGCAATTCGTAACCTATTAGCCTGCTAGAGTTTAAAAAGTTATTCTTTAAAAATTGATGTAAATTTCTATCTTTTGCATATTGTAAAATCACATAATAATCATTGAACACTGATTTATATTAAAAATTCAGGTTAATTATTATCAATTGGTATTAAGAAAAACATTTTCTCTTACATTTAGTTACACCATAAAATCGAATAATATTTTGATGAAAGCTAACTTTTTGCAAGTTTTCAAGCTAAATATTAAAGAAAAAAAATATAATTATAAAAAAAAATAATTTTTTTATGCTTAAGAACAAAGTTTTCGCGAATTTGGGTCAAAATCATGACCAGCATTATAGCTAATGCCGGCTAACTTTGTGTGTTATATTTTTCAGGAATCTGTTTTTTGGAATATTAATACCTCTTGAACAATTTGAGGATTGTTGTTAATGAATAAATACTTATGAACGACCGTAATATCACATTTCTTCCATTTGCACTTATACATTTTTTTAAATTTGTTTTGGCTTATATCATCAAAATCTGTAAATTCGCTGTAATCAAGTGAATAAATAGTTTGGTATGAAATAGCCTTTTCTAGTTTGCAAATAAATGAATTTTTCATCATTTATTTAAAAAAGAGGTTAGAAAAAATTTAATATTTATGCAATTAAAGTAGAATAGTGATAGAAAAAAATTCAGTAGTTGAATCTCATTTATACTGTATATAGAATTTATTAGTAGGATAAGACTATTGAAACCACTAGTTTTCACTAAAAATATTTATTTTTAAAAATGCTCATATTACCTTTTTCTTACAGAAATAATACTCATTTTAAACATGCTTATTTTACTGCTGCATAATTTTTGACACCCTAGAGAAGAGATACGATCTGTAGAATACGTTAAATTTGGTTGAAAACGGATAACAGATCGCATCAATGGAAACATATTTATTTTAAATTTCATTTTAATTTTGTATGTAGGACGAATAATTTTATGGAAAATCTTAGTAATCAAAATTTAAATTACGTTATTTGAACAACAATAAATTAGAATCGCATTTATGCTCAATTTTATTGGCAGTACTGTAACTTTAAATAAATTAGAAAATACCATATTGATATCAATATGGTATCATAATTTACATAAACCAACAAAGTGTATTGTTATATAATTTTGGCTAAATAATAACCCTATATATTTCAATGAATGCAAGTTTTAATTTTGTACATATGTAAGACCAGTTTTACAGATTTTTTTGAGAATCTATTATCTAAAAAACCATAGAAATCTTGAAATTCATCTATCAGATTAGAGTGTCTAGAATTCTGCGGCGCATAATTCTAAAAATATTAAAAAATGATTAAAGTCACCCTTTTCTTATGAAGACAATACAAAAAAATATTTTTAGAGTGAGCAAAATTATGCACTGCAGAATTCTGGACACACTCTATAAGTTAGTGATGAGACTCATATACAATACAAAATAGGTGATTCTTAATTGATTTATAATTTGAAAATGCGAAAATTATATTGTTTTTGATCACGTGACTTGAAAGTTCATTAAGTTGAAAAAATATTTTCAAAACCAATTCAAGAGTTCATCCAGTTCTAGCCCGCAAAGAATATCAACTTCAAAGAAATATATGTTTGCCAAAAAAGATTCACACGCTCAAGTTCTTTGCAAACTTATATAAAAAATAAATTGATTTTCATAAAATACGATATTGTATAGTACATTCTAATCCCTTTTGAAATTTCTTAAACAGCATTCAAATGTCCAGTTGAAGGTTGTGGTCAACACTTTTCAGTATCAGTAATCTTCATCATTATCAGAAAATTCACTCAAAAAATGAACTACTTAGTTGTAGTTAGCACAATTATACCTATTAATTTTCTTGATCAATGTAAGAGAACATCGTACACATTTCTATTTTCCAACCATAGTAAATTTAAATTATTTAATCTTTAGAAAGTACTGATATAAAATTTTGAAAAGCTTTATTAAAAATTTGATTTAAGTATAGTAAAGATTAAAGTAGTTAGAGCAAGAATTCCTGCTTCTAGATAAATTTTTAATCAAATCGTGAAATTTTTACGAAAACAAAAAAAAAAATTAACAAAGCCGAAAAATGTCGAGAGGTAGTTTTAACTACTACACACTTTAATACCCAAATTTATTAAAATAATTACCGATTATAAGGTGTGTAAGTTGTATAAATGAAAGGTGTAAAATAATTGTAAAGTACATCATTAGCTTAAGAATAATTAGGCACATAAAAATTAGAATAATTATTAGGTACATATACAGAAAAATTAGATTCATATGAATAATAAAAATAATTGGGTTCATAAAAATAATTAGGTACATAAGGTTTGTTATAATTAGATGTACAATATAATATATTTTGAACCTTTTTTGCAATTTCTGATACTTTATTATATATCAGTTTTATTTTATGGACCTTAATGTTTTTCTATAATATGAAATTACCTTGCCACAACAGCTTACTGGCCATATCGATGTTTTTTCGATTCTATGCAGTAAAATCTTTTTGAAAAATCATAAAACTATTAGGATTGGGCTTTTTATAGCCAATAAAGGGAGCAATTAATTTTACTAAAGGAAGAAAGGTCTTGGATCCAAGTTCGTTAATTTTTTTTATAGTAAAAAACCTTTTAACTATATTTTCAATTTTTTTAAATTGAATTGCCATCATCAAAAAGTAGTTGAATATGATTGAAAATTTGAAACGTTATTGATATTAAACTTTTTTCTTTATAAAAATAATTAACTTACATTATCTGAAAATTATATTTATTTAGATTAGCTGGTTACTGTATATTAATTATATTTGGTTTTTATTTTTTAATTAAGCAAGAAAACTTGTAATGAGGTCTATTTAGAAATATTCTCAGAGATCAAATTTTATTGTTTAAACAAAAAAGTTAATATCGATATACGTACATCAAAAAATGATTGTTTTATAAATTAAGTACAGATTTATAGTATCCAAAACTTATTTCCAATGCTAATTTAAATAGTAAAACAGATAACAGATCGCATCCCTAGTCCAGAGTTTGAATTTGGATATAATTAGCACAATTGAAAAAAATTGTTTTAATTTATATACCGATACGCTTTCCAAATAAATATATTAAAAAAAAACAATGTAGAAGTTTTTTTAGAAACAAATTTTATATGAGATCGAAGATATTTTGCAATCAAATAGTTTTAGATTCGCGTGCTTATATACGAAGCACATTTCAAAGTAAAAAAGCATCGTGATCATAAATATATATTTTAAATTAGCTTCTCTAAGATTATTTCACTATATAACTAAAAAATTGTAACAAAACTATTTTACAATAAACTAAGTTTATGATTGGGTCAAAATTTCATAGTTGTTTTTTTATATTTGCTGGATCTATAGCACTACTTGAATGTATGCCAGGTTTATGGCGTAGCAAAAATTTTTAATATTTTGATTTTGTCTGAAGATATGCTAATGAATTTGCCTGGAATTATGCCTAATTTTTCCCGAAATTATACCTAAATTTGCTTAAAATTATATTTTAATTTTGCCTGAAGTTATACCTAATTTTGCCCAGAATTATACTTAATTTGCTTGAAATTATAATGAATTTGCCTAGAATTATGCCTAATTTTGACCGAAATTATACCTAATTTTGCTCCCAGAAATAATTTTAATCTATATAACACAACCTAATATGCGACCAGAATTATATTTTTTTTGCCTGGAGTTATGCCTAATTTTGCCCAGAAATATACTTAATTTTGCTTGAATTTATAATTTGATTTTGCCCAGAGTTATACTGGAATTATATTTCTTGCTTGACGAGTAAATTTTCTTTTCTGACAGCCTCTAGTTGCTGTCAGAGAACAAGACGAAACTAATTTAATTGTCTCATCTCTACTAATAATCTCACAGACCTATAGGTCTGTAAAATCATGTGATTATTTATTGCATGATTTTTATGAATAAAGTAAAAATATCTTTAAATTCGTTAAAGTTTTAAAATTAAACACGTAAGATTTTTATTAATAATGCAATACATATCGTATTTTTGAATATATAGAAATTCAGAAACAAGGCTTTTTAAGAAAGTAAAACTTGTTATTAAATTAGATACCAATTTCCTATTCATAATTAAATATTAAAGAACTTTTATTCAATTTACAAATATTGCATTTTCACAATAGTATGATTAAAGTTCATTAACATTATTTCAATGTTTGAAGCTTTTTCATAAAAAAAATAATAACTAAAGTTCTGATAATATTAGGTGAAATTAAAATATAATTTCAAGCAAAATTACAAGAAAATTAAGTATAATTCCAGACAAAATTATGCATAAATCCAGGAAAAATTAAATTTTAGTTTCAAGTATAATTCTAGATAAAATCAAAATATATTTTCAGGCAAAATTAAGTATAAAACAACCTCTTGGGTTCTAGCAACGCGAAATTTTGATATAAAACTATCGCACAAACAAAAAATTTGCTCCAATAAGAATTTAAAATTGCATTTCACCATAAAACTCATGGGAAATACCAAGATGCACTGAAAATTGCCAAAGAAATTCCTGATAACTACAAAAATATAAAGATGTTATGGCTTATTGCTACAAAAAAATTGATGATTAAGAAAGTGCTTTTAAACTCAAAGAAATTGCAAATAAAAATATATCTTCACAATCAGATATGATAAAAAAGAAAGTCAAGAAAAAAAAAGAAACCCAGTTTTTTTTAATTATACATGGTAAACAAATATATTATAATGTTCCTCTTTGCTACATAAAAATATTAAAGTATTAAGAATTCAATATGCACCTTACAGATAAATTATAAAACAGCTAACTACCCAAGCACAATCCATAAAATTTCAAGAAGTATATTTTAGAGAAAGGATTATAGAAGGGCTAGAAGTCACTATAAATAATTTCAAATTAAAGTGCTCAATATGCTTTGATTACATGTCAAATTCTTGCACTATTTCATGTGGTCATACTTTTTGTTATACAGTATTTGCTGTTATATAAGTGGATAGAAATTGTATTATGCTTGTTAATGATAGATGGTTAAAAATACTTAACATCCTCATTCATTCATAAGTTAATTGATGATAAATAATTTTGGTTGGTATTCTAAAAGATTGACAATAGTTTTTGTGATGGTTTTAACTTATTCTTTCGATCTCTTTTGATGTTTGCTTTTCGTATATAAATATACCATCTTTTTAATAGCTCATTATTAGCTAATAAAAATTTTTAAAAATAACGTTATAAAATTAATCATAAATATTTATAAATTAAAGTTATAATTAAAATTCAAAATAGACAAATTATATATAAAATTGGTCAAAGAATATTTTTTACTAATAAACTAAAATAGATTCATAATAAGGTTTATAGTTATAACCGATTTTTTAAAAAATTAATTATTTTATATCTTATATCTAATTAATAAATTGCATTAATAACTAGAGTATGTGAATGTAGACGGCTTCGTCGCCCAGTATCATTTTTAAAATTATTGGTTTATTCATGTGAGTTTAAAATTAGTACTTGTTATTGATTATATTAATAAATTATTTACTACGTAGAATACTGCGTTATATGTGGCCGAAGGCCACACATAACGCAATTACAATTAACTACTAATACAGTTATAATAAATTTTGTATAAGTTGTTTAATCTTTTTCTAGTACAAGATATAAAAAAAAAATTTTGAATTTAGAGAAGATTAAATTTTTTCACTACGATCATTTTTATGGTCTTTGATGATCAGTGATTATCAATCCATCTGTCTAGTAAAAAATCTGGCAAAAAAATAAAGAAAAATTGCCAAAAAATATTTACAGATCTAGGTAGAGTGTTAATAATATAATGAATATGAAGTCTTTTTATTACCACATCTTTTTTTTGTTGCTGCCCGAAAGACAAAAGTATAGAATACCACTAGTATTCTTCATTAACATTCACATTTACCTTCACATTAACATTTATATTTACATTCACATTCATTATCATAATTTATACAAAAATGATGGATGAAGATTCCCTTTCCTAGAATTGCAAGGAAATTTTGGCTGTAGATCTAATATTGATTATGAATGTCTTAACATACTTATCGAAGTAGCAGAAAATTTGCAAAAAGAGTTTAAATCAGTTGGACAAAAAAAAATTGAAAATGACTTAAATGATGTGACCCAAAACTTTTTTACATTTCTATGTTGAATTTTAATATTGTATCAAAGGTACTATATTAGCATAGACTTTTTCTCCATAGTCACCAAGCATATTTCCTTGTATATTGTCAAGAAAGTCAGCATAGTGTTCTTGGAAAGTGTATTAGCCAAAGCATTTTCAACTTCTGAATCAAGTTTATTACTACTAATATCCAATGAAATTAGTGTAGTATCCTTGTAAAGAGCGTCTGTTATAGCTTTCCCGACTTCTGAAACAAGATTATTTCTACTAATATTCAATGAAGTTAGAGTAGATATGTATCTTGAACAGGAAATATTGATTCATGTTTTTTTTTTTGCAATACTAAGTTTTTCATATAATTAGAAAGTAAAATTTGTTAGTAAATTTATTAATTTTCTTTGCAGTTATTATGATATTACTAATTATTGAAATTTACTCATTATAAAGATTAAGAAAATCTATTTCTAAATAAAAAATAGAAAAAAAAAACACAAAATAGAAGATAGAAACAAAAATAAAAAAAATAAAAAAGTAAATGAAAGTAAATTACTCAGAGATAAAAACCTATATTCATTTACTTAGTCTGTAAGAAAATCAATTTGTTTAGATATTTGATGAAGAATTGTTCAAATGAGATCTAAAAAAATATCACTTATATCCATGAGAATAATTTCACAACTTGATTTCATTGCTGTATTATACGCCCCAGGTGTATATTCACATTCCCAATTATTTTTTCTATAGTTATATCTAATTTTTGATAGAATTACTACGATGCCAATTGTACTTCAAGGATACGGGTCAAGTGCACCTATTAATTCACGCACAATCGAAGGGCCTATAAAATATAACACTAATAAATACTATTTTTGCTTAATAATTCAAAAAGAATAAAAAAAACATCTACCTATCTGTTGCAATTCCCAATTTTTGCACTGTACAACAAATGGCACACCAAATAATTTTCCCTTAACATTGACTCCTCTATCATTCTTTTTTCTATATAATTGATAAAATAAATAATCTTGAGTATGTGTATATTGTTTACAACTATAGAAGAAAGTTCATGTTAAAGATATGGCCATGAAGAGCTTTTAATTCAATAGTTTATGTATCCTATTTACCATAAATCCAGCACGGTACCAGCGATTTCTGGACATCAGAAACTGGGAAGAACGTTCATAGCCAAAACTGTAACCATGAAAGGCTTTCAATTCCCAAATAATTTACACCGATAGTGGCAGCGTAACTTCAGATACACAACATTTTGCACAAACTCAGTGAAAACCCACCCTGTACCTATGCAATCTATATCTTTGCTCTTCAAAACTTCAACAACAGCATCCTCAAGTTCCTTCCCCTTTTTGGATATTAACTTTTCAACTCTAGCAACTTCATCAGAAATAAAACAGATAATGAGATTGTTATGATTTATTCTTGCTATAAAAAAAAAATTAGAAAAAAAATCAACACTCATCTTCAATATTACTCTTTTTTTCCCAGGAATTTCTATATAGTTATTTATCGCTAAAAGAGGATTATTCAGAAAATATGCTAAAAAGCAGTTTACAAATATAGAAAGTAGATCTACAAATCAAATCACTTTTTCTAGACATTAATTTAATTAAAGTTGTGGCATTATCTTTTTATTTACCTATTTTGAAAAATTTTCTCATATTTATCGTTATAAATAGAAGGAAAACTACTCCCCAGAAAGTAAATAATACAAAATTGCTCTCTAATTCTACTCAACTATGAAAACAAAAGACTACCTCAAATCCTAGATTATCCAGCACATCTTTTTGTCACATGTAGTGATAGAACTAAGACACTCCTCTACAACTTTACTTAGAGCTTGATTAAAAAATCTCATGAATACTTCAGGTACATCTAAGATATTTATTTGAAATATTTTATTTATAATAAAAAAATATAAATGCAGTAATTATTAAAAAATAAACAATAAAAAATGATAAAAATAAATCATTAATAGTGTCTCTTAACACTTTTCTATTTAAAGAAATTAATATTTATTTATTCTCCTAAGTAGCATTTTCATGAAGAGATGGCATTTTATCTATATCTTTTCAATCTTTCAAAGTAGCAAATTAAATCATTTGAAAGATCTAATGTTTTTTTAAATAGAGC
>CAJVQC010000004.1:0-28175 GCA_910592285.1 Racocetra persica | reverse complement strand
TTAAGTGTGAATTGTAGAAGAATATTGAGTAAAGTTGTAGGTGATATAGTTGTGATTTGTAAAGAGAAAAGTGTTTCATGTATTAAGTTGTTGAGTAATTGATGGATGTCAATTTCATTTTTAGGACAAACAAATAAATGAAGAGATTCTTCATATATTCTATTTGGTAAATTAGCTAGATAATATCTTTTGAATTAAAATTTGGAGATGAAGTTGTAGAATAATAGATATAGTTTGTATGAATATCTCTTAAATTACAATATTAATATTCTTTATAACTATTATATCTAGTTATACCTATTAATTTCATTAACTCTAGATAGTGCTTCTATAGACCAGACTCAAACCAGACTTTAGTCAAGTTTGAGTCTAGTTTGATTTTTGAACTAGACTCAGACTTTTATATTCAAACTTTTTAAACAAATCTGAGTTTGGTTTGGGTCTGGTCTGAAGTCTGCAAACTAGTCTGAGTCTGAGTTTTTTTTATATATATGGTGCAGGATATTTAAAAACTGAAATCACATGATCTGTCCCATTTTCAAAAATTTCATATTGAAATTTAATGTCTTTTTGAATTCTTGCATTTTGATTAGCTAAAAATTAATTATTAAAAAATATTTTAAATTTTAGTTTTAAAATAAATTTAAAATTGACCAATAGAAGTAAGCCAAAACATGTGACTTGACCTATTTTTGATCAAATTTGTATGGATCATATGAAAATACTATATTTTTAAACTCATTAATTGAAAAACTATATAATAATTTTTTAAAAAATAAAGCCGCTAAGTTGTAGTAAATTAGTTAAACTACAAAATAGTGGCTCATTTTTTATGATATTATTTTTCTATTAAATATTATTAGCATTTAAAGTTTGTGAAGTCTTTAAGCATCCTGTACCATACTAGTATTAGAACCTATCATCATATAACGAGCTAGCACCCTAAAAATGTATACTAGGTTGTGCTCTGGATGATCATGTGATAGTCTGAAATGAATATCCGAAAAAATTTTTGAAGTTTAATTTAGATATGGTTAATTACATATATTTATTTTCATTAATTATATATTTTGCGCAAATATTACAATATATAATAATACATATACAGTTATAAAAGATTAACAACTTTTACATTATTAATTTTGTTTATTCACGCTAATGTTTTTTGATAATTTATATATTTTTTCTAGAAGTTTTTCTTTTTTTATTTGGATTTTTCTTGAGAAATCTTATGCTTTCTTCGTTGTACTAATTGGTAGTACTTGAATTTTTGCTTCATATCATAATATTTTAGTCTTTATAGTAAAATTCCGTTGATAAGGACAAAAAGCCAGTTTTCCAAATTATAAAGATTCAACTTTTCATATTTGTAAAATTTTTAATATTAGCAAATAGTTATCCATATACTATATCTTTTATTCTCAAAAATATAACTTTATTACTTTATTTTCTTTGACAATAAAGCTTTAGTAGTTGTATAGTAGTTTTTGATATTTCTGAAATTTGCTTAACCGATTTAAGATACCTTCGCTAATGTTAAGATCTACATATAAAACTGCATTAAGCTACTCAATATTCAACTTTATAAGTATTATTGAGTGAAATTTTTTTTGAGTAGATAAATTAGCAAAATTGAACAAATCAGTTGTACTTTTATTATTATTTGATTTTATTTATTTATATGAAATATGAAGTGAAGTGTGAAATGAAATATGAAGTAAATATAAATGTAAATTAATAAAGAAACAAATTAGTCTTGAAAATGATGATAATTACTTATTAGTATAGCGATAATTTATTTAATCGATAATATTATTAATGATTGGTTTGATTTCCAGACAACCACATAACCATCTGAAGCACAACCTAGTACATATTTTTGATTTGTAACAGGCTAAATAGTATAGAATAAACATTATAAATAGATGTTGTAAAGACTGCTATATAATGATATTTTGCGAAATATATTTATCAAAGTATTAAAAATCTATCAATAGTTGCACATCATGATAATATAGTACGATTCTTTGGAATCACACAAGATCCGAGCACTGAAAAATGACCTATGCTTTTTCTGATCCAAAATATCTCAAAAACTCTTCATATAAACGAGATAAAACTTCTGATATTTATAGTCTTAATGTACTTTTCTGGGAGTTATCAAGTAGTTTACCTCTTTTTAGAAATAAGTCTACTTCAGAAATAACTTTACAAGTAGTTAAAGAAAACAAAAAATATCTATTAAAAGAACACTGATTAAATTTATGATTATTTATTACAAAGCTTAAAATAACAATCCAAATTTATGTTCTAGTATAGTTGAAATCTGCGATAAATTAAGTTGCATGCAAATGTTCCTAGTAGTTCTGGCTTGTTAGAGTAAACAATATACTAGCATAGCAATAGATATTTAAAGTTATAATCATGAGAATTTTATTTTGCCCAATAATGCAGCAAATAGTAATAATTTTAATCAATTACAATAATGATTTAATCAATTACAAGCCATTAGTCCAGACCATTCAAATTTGATTTTTGAAAATCATACTATGATAAATAAATATAAGCAAACTTTAGCAAATTTGAATCAATTATTAGAAATTAATCCAAATAATGTAGATGCATTAAGTTATCATGGTATAATTTATAGTATAATGAGCAGGTATGAAGAATCACTAGCAAATCTAAATAAATCATTAGAAATTGATCCAAATAGTGCATATGCATTAGTAATTTATAGAGAAATTTATCATATAATGAATAGATATAAGGAATCATTAGTAGATTAAAATAAGTCTTTAGAAAATTGATCTAATTAATACATTAGCGTTAGCAATTTGCGAAATAACTTATCATATAATAAGCAGATACGAAGAATCACTAGCAATTTAAATAAATCATTAGAAATCGGTCTAAATTATGTATTTGCATTAGAGCAATGTGATATAACTTATCGCATGATGAATAGATATAAGGAATTACTAGCAAATTTAAATAAATCATTAGAAATTGATCCAAATGATGTATCTGCATTAAGACAGCATGAAGAAACTTATCACATGATGAATAGATACGAAGAATCACTAGCGAATTTAAATAAACTATTAGAAATTGATTCAAATAATGCATTTGCATTAGAAAGTTGTGAAGCAACTTATAGTATGATGAGCAGATATGAAGAATCGCTAGAAGATTTAAATAAATTATTAGAAATTAAATCAAATAGTGCATTTGCATTAAGTAAGCGTGAAGCAACTTATCATATAATAAACAGATATGAAGAATCATTAACAAATTTCAATAAATTGATTCAAATAATATATTTGCATTAGAACAATATGAAGAAACTTATCATATAATGAAAAAATACAAAAAATCACTAGCTAATTTAAAGTTTAAATGTGCCTTAAACTTAAAACTTGAAAAGACAAGCACAAACACATTCACAACAATTTAGCTATATGAAAAAAAATTAAACATAAGATAGTTATATATCCAAAATAAATAATCAACCAAAAAGGATAACTTACACTTTAAGAGAAACACTTTATTAAAGTTATAGGAAATCCAGACCAGACCTAGAAGCACTACTTGATGACAAAGTTGCTATATGTGCAAGTTCTAGTTCATTAAGTAAATTTGTTGAGTATTAAAAATACATATAAATATATTTGAACTCAGACCAGTCTGCAGACTTCGGACTAGACCCAAATTAAACCTACAATTAAGTCTGAGTCTAGTCTGAAGTCTGAAATTAGTAAAATTTAGAGTCTGAATCTGGTCTGATTCCAGACCAGACTCAGACCAGACCAGACCCAGACCAGACCTAGGAGCACTAACCCTAAAGTATCACCTGATCAATTAACTATAACAGCACAAAAGATAAAATATTTTTCTTTAAACATATAATAACAATTTATATCCTCTATTAATAAATTAATATTTAGTAAAAAATAAAATAAAATTCAATAAGTAGTTAATATAAATAAATTTTAATAAATAATTTAAAGATAAAGTATTTGTAGAAATTATATGAACTAAAATTAGCAATTTTTAGTGATTAGCTATTTTGCTGTACTAGCCATATTTGCTAATTTTGGTTCATATAACTTTTACAAATATACTACTCTTAATATAAATAAATTGTTAATAAATATTTAATTTAATAATATAAATAAATTTATAATAAATAATTTAATATAAAAATATTTACTTTCCAACTTTTGTAATTCTTTTTTTTTTAATATTAAGGTGATCACTTAAGGGTCTGGCATAGTTTATTAACTTCTCAGTTCAATTATTAGAATACCGAATAGATACCCCTTGACTTTGTTACATTAATGAGAATACAATTGGTCATACGTACAACTTTAGTCATTGTCTAATTAAGGACTCTACTATACTATTTATAGTTATTTACCAATTGCCATACCTAGAATCTACTTGTGAATCCCCTATTTAAACCCTCTGATCGACTTAGCACCATCAGATACTTTACCCAGAAGAATTCTTGCTGCTAAGGCCCCTTAGGACTACTTTATCCTCATGGTAAAAACTTTTGTAATTCTTTGATTATAGAAAAAAGATAAATATTAAGATCTTTTAGCTTTTTTAGCTCAGGTATAATTATAATTAATCAAAAGATTTTTTTTAGCTCAATTTTTAAGATTCAGATTTGTGTTAATTACTAATACTATCTAACAGTTATCAGTTTTTTGTCTAAATATCTGATAAGTATCAACTAAAGCTACTAATACTATATCTCATTCATCTTGAAAGTACCCACTTTGTACTAACTCTTTATAATAAATGCTATTAAAAATATTATCTATTTGATTAGCATCTTTATATAATCTTTGTGATATATAATTAGCTTTGTATCTCAACTTTGTTTCATGATTAGGATCTTTATATTGAATAGTAAAGTACTATACAAGTGAAAAATATACAAACTACTAACATGATTTTTTTATTTTTTTGTAGTAATAGTACTGATCTGACTTACAAACTAGACACTTTAATAATTTTTAGTAATTTTCAATATATGTATAGTATGAATTCAAATACATATCTATTCATAAAGATTTAATATTCACAATTAATTTTAATATTTTTTTGATAATATACAAACTAATTGGCCTAATATTAACCACAAGTATAGTTTTCTGAAATGCCTTATCTGTTAAATTATATTAAATTTTTACTTTAAATAACTTTAATATGATAGCCAATTTCTCTGATATATTTAACTCTATATCTAATATTATAAATAGGGTTGTTATATAAGTTTGTTTAAATTATTACAACTTTAAAAACAATATACATATTCTAAGATTTTTTATTCTAGCTATTCTAATCTTCTTGAATATAATTAGAATAAATATATTAATAATATTCTAATTTTATTCAAAAAGATTAAAATAATTAGGATAAGAAATCCTTAGATATAATTAGAATATTATAAAAAAAAATAACAATATTTTTATATTATTTGAAGAGTAATTAGAATAATTATCTTCAGAGCTTTCAGAATCAAAAAAATCTTCCTATTTAGAATAATCTGAATAATTATCTTCAGGGTCTTCTGAACTAAGATTATTTAAAATACTATTGTAATTGAAAAAATCTTTCTGTATTGAATACTCTGAGTTACTACTTTCTTGTAAAATTTTACTATATTTTGGGTTTTAAATAAATTTTGTATTTCTATCTGATAAAAATGAATCTTGAATTTCATATAATATGTCTGTATTAATATTGATATTAGAAAAATTATAATTAGAAACAGATTTTATTTTACTATAATTTTATTATTATTATATATAATTAATATTAAATATTAATTAATAGCATTGTTAAATTACATCACTAGTATTCAATACCACTATAATTTTTACTATGAGTTGCAGTGTAATATGAAGATCAGAAGTAATACAAAAATTATTGTTTATTTTTTAAAAAATAGACATAACTCAAAATTCATCTATAAAACTATCTTTGAGGCTCTAACAAAAAAAATTTCTTGTAAAATTTTGGTATAAGTTATATTCATATCTTATCCTAGGCCTCAACTCTAACTCTAATATTAAACAAAATTTAATTTTTGTTTTGATAAAAATTATTTTAATCTATATATTACATAGATTTTTATATAACTAGTATTGAATACCACAGGTATGATTTATAATTTTCATTAATTTATATTAACCTATATGTTCTGATTTTTGAAATTTAAATTAGAGTTTTTTAGGGTTAGCATTTTTTTAAATTTTAAAAGCAAATAACTTTTAATTTATAAATTTTTAAAAAATAATTTTATTACTATCATATTCATCTTTTTAATACGATTTTAACAAGTTTAAAATTATTCAAATCCAATCACAGGATCAAGAGATAAAGCTCAGTCAAATAAATACACATCTTATGTATCAGACAATTGGTTAGACAAGATCTAACCAATTGTCTGATATATGAGATATATACTTATTTGACTGAGCTTTATCTCTTAATCCTGTGATTAGATTTGAATAATTTTGAACTTGTTAGAATCATATTAAAAAGGTGAATATGATAGTAATAAAATTATTTTATAAAAATTTATAAATTAAAAGTTATTTGCTTTGAAATTTAAAAAAATGCTAACCCTAAAAAACTCTAATTTAAATTTCAAAAATCAGAGTATATACAAACTAAAATATATATTTATTATTAAAGATTTTAATAATAAACTTGTAGCTTAGAATCCTTAATAATTAAATAAAAATTTAACTAATTATTAATTTGAATATTATTCTTATCACTTGATAATGATGGCTCTAAAGTTTGTAATAACTCTGAATTTAATAGTTTTGAATATTCTATTGTAGATTTCTAGTAAATATGTTAAGCTTTCATATGTCTAACTCATATACTTTTGCTAATCCAAGTGCTACTATAACCTTTCTTAGTATACAAAAAGTATTTGCAATATACTTTATTTTCATGATCTGAGTAGGTATTAAATCAAGTTCTATTATTAAAATATTGTTTTCTCTTTTACTAAGCTTTATAATAAAGACCTCTTTTTGTATTAAGAGTTAAATATTTTTATTTATAAATTTTAGTAAATTTGTAAAATATTTAAAGTGAAAATTTTATTTGTATATTTTATATTTATTTTAATTTAAGCTCAAGTTCTTATTTGAAGTTTGACAAGCATATATAAAACTAAAAATAGTTTAAATCATAAACTTACACTTTTTCAAATACTATATAACTTTATATTATTAAAAAAAAATGCTACCAACTAAATAAAAAAAATAAAAAAATAATAACAAACCTTCAAATAATAGATTTTTCACTTTTAATAATAAGATTACTAACTTAAAAAATTAGTTAAAATCTTTTAGAGCTAAAAATGAAAGACTTCAGCAGTTGCAACAATCTAATATTACACAAAGCTTTAATAATACTCATGTTTCAAAAAAAAGTTCTTATTGTACTAATAATTTGGTGAATACTAACAAGCTTCTAGGTATAGTTTCTAGTAATTCTAATAATTTTGAAAATAATAATGCCCTATTACTACTATTAAGAAAGCAAAAAATCTATAAAAAAGAATATAAAAGGATTATTGATTTTAGTGATTCTGATCTAGCCAAGAATAGTAATTGTAGTGATTCTAAAAATAATTATAATAAGCAATTACCAGTACAAAAAAAGCAAAAAAGCTATAAAAAAAAATGAAAAGATTGTTGATTCTAGTAACTCTGATATTTCTGAAACAAATAATTCAAGTAATAGACAAACTTCAAGCAACTATAAATATAAAAGAAAATATAAGAATATTACCTTGTGTAGTTTTAGAAATAGAATCAATTAGGTGCAAAATATTTTTTTTTTGTAACTTGAATATTGGTTATATATGTATAAATATATATATCTAAATATATATATAATATATATAATATATATAATATAAAAGAGTTTAGATTCTATAGCTTATTGGTTAAGCTTTCAAACCTCTACAGACAAGGTCAACAGTTCAAGTTAGGCTGAAGACAAATTATATAATTTGTTTTTGTAACTTTTGGAAGCCATAATTGAATACAAAAAAAAACTCTCACCAACAATCACTTGCACCAAAACCATACTAAAAGCAGTTTGAAGTTTTGAAGACTAAAAGCCTTAAGACACCTGTGAATCCTATTAGGTGCTGTTGCCAACGAAGGCTATATACGTGAAATACCGAAGAGTAGGTGTATTTATGCTGGTTTGTGTCTTGGATCAAGCTTTCTTCTTTAGTGGACTCACTTGCATGTTCGGTATCCAAGCCAAAAGGTTTATTTTGATAATAGTAGTGGACGAAAAACTTCCAGACACAAGTACTAGAAGCTGTTAATATGAGAAGTATCATCTAGAAATACTCTTCTTGGTCTAGGTACTCACAAATACGAAACTTTTACTTCCTTCGAAACTTTTGGCCTTTTTTTCGACAAAAAATAGAGAATTTGGCGTATCCTCTTCAAAAGATCTGCATTGTTTACCACTTCCATATCAGAAAACTATATAATAATGAAATAATACGTGTAAAATAGACAGTGCTAGCAAATATTAGTAACTGGCAGATACTCCGATTGGATATCTTACGTGTCAGATTATTCAGAGTGTACAAACACATACAGTTGCCAAATGGTAACATGTAGAGTTTAAAGTTCTTATACTTTTAAACGATGATATAGATTTAACTGGAAGAGTCAAGCAAAGTGTAATGAGATATACAAATATTCTAGAGTCATTTGTATATAATTTTTAGCCTCAGACACGAGTTATAATGCATTTGTTTTTCTTTTTTTTACATCAATATTCTCACAACAATATAATATGAGTAGTTCATTACTTTGTATAGTTAGAAGTTTTTACCTGATTAGCAGGTTTTCTTCTTTCTAGTGATAGTTTCTTATAGATTTTATTTTGGTTTTGTTTTTAGTTTCTTTTTATATTAGTATCCGTTTTCGTATATGTATTTGTTTTTTTATATACCCTTTTTATATATCTTTTTTTCTTTTTTTCTTCTTTACGAGAAAGTGTTATCAGATTGGCAGCACTCTATTGTAGGGTGGAAATTCTGACAAGGCTGACTACATACTAGCTGTTGATTCTGGGAGAAAAAAGTCTAAAGCAAGTTTTGAACCTCTGGAGAAGGCCAAGTGTGGTTATGGCAGGTCGCATCTAAGTACAACATAGCAGTTAATTGTTCACTATAAGCTTGCATATATAAAACTAGATGAGGTTTATCTTTAATTAAGATATTATAGCTGGAAGAGATACAGTGTCTATGTAAAACTTCAGTTTTCTCTAAATAAAGTAGACCAGATTGTCTAAGAGAAAAAAAAATTAATTGAATACAAAGCCCTGTGGCTAAGTCTAAATACAGATATGAAGCTAAAATAAGAATTCTTGAAAAGAGATCTAAATATAGAAAAAAAGGCACTATGTATAACTATAGTATTACAGAAAACTGTAGCTATAAAGATTGTGTGAATAAGTCTTTAAAAAACAGAATAATACCTATATTCTTGTATCACCAGATTTGGCAATACTAATATCTCTATACCTAACCTGTAGAGTACTTGCTTAAAAGGATGGTCAATAGATTACATGAATAAGTTTTTATCTAGAAATGAAGATACAGGTACTTGCTTAAAAGGGTAATTGGTATAACAAAATTAGAAGTAGTGAGAAAAATAGTGAACATGTGGATAGTTTGTGATAAAAAATTAGCCTTATCAGAGTTAAAAAGCAAAGATTATAGAAGTTGTTTAACATTCTGTATACATATAAAGGTACTGAATCAGGTTCTGGTTATATTAATATAGAAGTTTATAATAAATAAGTTTAGAATCTACCAACCTCTGAAGTTTATAATACAAATAATAGTATAACATTACTAGATTAGTATAACTCTCTGAGCATAACCAGAATTGTCCAAATATTGTATAACAACATGTTGAAAGCAAATATTATATAGTAGTATGATATTATTAAGATTAGTGAGCTCTCTGAATATAACCAGAATTGTTTTAGATACTTGTTAAATATGTTCTAAACTCTACTATAGCAGATAGTACTTAGAAAAACTAAAGAAAGTGCTAAGCAACTATATAATATTAAAACTAAGATATTTGTAGTTGAGCTGCAGTAGTAGACACTAGCTTAAGATACAGATTGGTAATACTTGAACAGATAAGTAGAAGAGGTTACCTGACAATGAAATATCAACTTTGTTATATGGTAAATCTATACATACCAACAAAATTATTTTGGGTTTTGAAATACGAAATTAAAATTTAAAGACGAAATTGTTTTTGATCTATTTTACTAAAAAGACAAAATTTTTTGATACTTTTTTTTTAAAGAGACAAAATTATAAAGAATATAACTACCTAAATTAAATTTGCTTTTATATATAAAAAATTCTAAATTGCTCTAATGGAAATGAAATAGGGTTTTTTTGAGAACTTATTTCAGTGGTATGTATAGGTAAATCTAACTAGACAGCAGTGTCTGGCTTAAAATACAAGTTTCTGCAAATCCTAGACCAATGTTAGAATATTTTAGAAAAAACAATAATATAACACACCAAACTAGAAGATTATTAAAATTTATAATCCAAATATTATCAATTTGAAAATTGTATAGAAGCAAAATGGTAGAAACAAAAAACATAGTCTTAGCTAAATATAATAGAATTCAGAATACAAAAGTAGTATTAGTACAAATATAATCCTCTTCTTATTGGCTTAGTAGTTTAATGACAATACTTCATCAAAGTAAAAAATACTCTAACTACAAGTGTTAGCCTTAGTTATAATATGCTAGTGGTATAACAAGAATATATTTAGACATCTATTAGAACAGCCAGGTAAATATCAGGTTTCTGTATTAGATTAATATAGTTTAGTAATAGGTTATAATATAGTTTAAAAAATTATGTATATATTTATGAATATATCTAATAAAGAATCATCGGCTTTTCTTGCCAAGTTTAAAAAATATATATATATATAATATATATATTATATAATATATATTTTTTTTATTTTTTTCAAAAATTATCTTTAAAAACACCAATTGCTAAACTTTTAAATCTAAGATAGTATAAGCTGTCAGAAATATTATTAATTGAAAATAATGTTTATATGTTATACAGAATACTAGTATCTTATTTGTTTCATACATGGCTTTATTGCTTATTTTTTAGATATGTAAGTTTTTTTTTAAAGTGCTATATTAATTTATAGTCTAAATATAAGCTTCCAATATGCTTGAGTATCACAAATTGAGTGTGACTAAAAAGTAATTATTAGTTAAAAAGATAAAATTGTTCTTGTTTTAAATAAGAATTAATTGTTTATTAATCTTTTTAATTTTACTATATATTTAACAGTATAAAAAATATAATCCTGACTTCCCAAATTATATCAATAATTAGACAATTAAAATGATGATACACTATTCAATTAATCAATAGCGTACATATATTTAGCATTATTAAATAATTTTATAAATCTTTATTTACTCAATTTTATACTTTAAAATATAGGTAAAAAAAAATGCAATGCTATAAGAAGCAAAAATGATACTCAAATTGTAGAAAAGGTGATAATGGATACCATGATAAATAATGATAATTATATATTATAAAATTTATATTTTGTCTTTACTATTAACTTTTCTATAGATATTTTATCTAATAATAATTTAAATTAAAGATGTAGTTCTAAATTAGCAAGGATGAAAGATATTGAAAATAATTTAAATTATTAAATCTATTTTTATTTTGAAAATTATATTTGATTTTACTAATGTTAAATAAATTAAATAATAAATATCAGCACAAACTGTCAAACTGTTATTAATAATAAACCAGAGACCTCAATTATATTATTATCTAGAGAAAACATAATTAATATGTTAAAGCCAAAAACAAAGCTTACCAAAAAATCTCTAATTACCAATATAGCATCTGAAAATATAACTCCTGAAAATATAATATCTAAAACTTCTAACAAAATAATAAATAATTAGTGAAAAGAGATCTCAAAGAATAGGTATAATAATTTACCAAAAAGTACATATAAATAAGAATATTAGATAACTTTGGCTAATATAACAAATCTATTATATATGTAATTCTGTACCTCCTAGAGTTCTGAGATCTAGAAACTACTTGTAAAATTATTAAATAAAAGAATGCGATTAGTTTTACTTATCTTTCTAGCAGTAATTACAAATATTATATAATATTTATATAATTTATAAATAAAAATTAAATAAAAGAAGTATATTAAAATAGATAAATGTTGTATTTTATAAAGAAAATTTAAATAAATAAAAGCTACATTTTAAACAATAATTATATATTTTGTAAATATTTTAATGATAGTATTTAAATAAAAGGAGTTTGCTATTTATCACCACTAGTAATCATCACCAGAATTGCTATATTCCAAAAACAGAACTAAGAAGCAGGGTCAGGTAGGTTAAGTAAAAATGTTCAGAACATCCAAAAATCTTGTATAATCTAAAATTTAGACTATTATATCTAACTCCTGTCTTGATCTCAAATTGTACCCTAACCCTAAATTTAATAAAAACTTATATACGGTGATGAATACCACTGGTGATAAGTAGTTATTTTGTAAATAAAAATAATACATTTTATTAATAAAAAGTATAAAACAAATATTAAACAAAATGACACTTTTTTAGATATTTATTACATGTTAATTTGCACAAATAGCATATATTTTTGCACACAAATAGTATATATATTTAAGGACATGACTAGACAGTGCCCCATGCACTTTGTGCTCTTTACTATAAAATTGCCAATATCTCAAAATTTTGACTAGGTAACCCCTGTCATATAACATAAGCAAAAATGTTTCTCTCACAATTTTACCTTACTCTAACTTTAAACCTAACCTTAAATCTAACCTTAAACCTAACCTAATACTATTGCAGGCTCAATTTTTCTATAGAGGCACAAAGTGCCCTGGGGCACTGTTTAGATTTATCCTATATTTAAATACAAATATTACACAATTATTTTTTATAGGTTGGCTATTAAAAATTATTATTTTGAACAAGGAATGAAAACTACTAATACAAAGAATATACTATCTGGTTCTATAGTTTCTCATGAATATTGGACAACTCCCAAGATGAGGTCGAGAATAGAGTTGCTGGTGAAACTAAATCTTGCTAGTGAAACTGGTTACTATCTAAAATCTGATTGGTTATTAAAAACAATAACCGAATAGTCACCAGACAATTTTAGTTTCACTAGCAACGAATCCACCAGAGCTGCCCTAGTTAATTCGCCACCCAAAAATTTTTTCAAAGTAACAATTTACGTTATTAGATTAGGGTACGTAATTTGCTATTAAGTTAGAGCTCTAAATTTTGAGTTATGAGCGATTTTTGACAAAGCGAACGTTTGTTTGGAATGTTCCTGATCGTGTTTCATAGGAGGAAGTTTGTTTGATTGGCTGATGTAAATCAATTGCCCGGGTAACTTATTTATATGTTTTAAAGTACTTTTTGAGAACGTGATGTTTCACTAACAAAAATTCACCGCAAACATCATTAATAGCGTTAGAAGAGCACCTTCGTTCACTGTGCAAAAGAATCCCAAAAAAATCCCAAAACTAAAAAACTTTATTTAGGAGACAAAATATGCCTACCGTTTATTGGACCATATCAAACTATACTGTGGAATGAGGTAACTGGAAGCGTTTTGTTCAAGATTGCCTTATTATGTTAGATTTAAATAAACTTTTATAGTTAGTTTGAATAGGAATAAGCTTATAATAAAAGAAAGTTCGGGTTTAATACTTGAGTATATTCGATTCTTGCAATGTGTTTGGGCTTGTCAATCGTAATAAGTTTCGGTTTATAGATTGTATATTGTATTAATAAGTTTTTGAGTTTATTAATAATAAATGCCACGGCTGATGCTGAATTTTGGGGTCTTAATTTGGATCCATTACGCCTACTAAAACCCACATATACTCTTTTATTAACAATTCTAACCCTAGATTCTAGTCTAACTGTTACAAAAAAGCTAAAAAACATACATCCCAAAAAATTATAAAATTTTATATCAAAGTAGGCCCCAATATTCAGCATCAGCCATGGCATTTATTATTAATAAACTCAAAAACTTATTAATACAATATACAATCTATAAACCGAAACTTATTACGATTGACAAGCCCAAACACATTGCAAGAATCGAATATACTCAAGTATTAAACCCGAACTTTCTTTTATTATAAGCTTATTCCTATTCAAACTAACTATAAAAGTTTATTTAAATCTAACATAATAAGGCAATCTTGAACAAAACGCTTCCAGTTACCTCATTCCACAGTATAGTTTGATATGGTCCAATAAACGGTAGGCATATTTTGTCTCCTAAATAAAGTTTTTTAGTTTTGGGATTTTTTTGGGATTCTTTTGCACAGTGAACGAAGGTGCTCTTCTAACGCTATTAATGATGTTTGCGGTGAATTTTTGTTAGTGAAACATCACGTTCTCAAAAAGTACTTTAAAACATATAAATAAGTTACCCGGGCAATTGATTTACATCAGCCAATCAAACAAACTTCCTCCTATGAAACACGATCAGGAACATTCCAAACAAACGTTCGCTTTGTCAAAAATCGCTCATAACTCAAAATTTAGAGCTCTAACTTAATAGCAAATTACGTACCCTAATCTAATAACGTAAATTGTTACTTTGAAAAAATTTTTGGGTGGCGAATTAACTAGGGCAGCTCTGGTGGATTCGTTGCTAGTGAAACTAAAATTGTCTGGTGACTATTCGGTTATTGTTTTTAATAACCAATCAGATTTTAGATAGTAACCAGTTTCACTAGCAAGATTTAGTTTCACCAGCAACTCTATTCTCGACCTCATCTTGGGAGTTGTCCAATATTCATGAGAAACTATAGAACCAGATAGTATATTCTTTGTATTAGTAGTTTTCATTCCTTGTTCAAAATAATAATTTTTAATAGCCAACCTATAAAAAATAATTGTGTAATATTTGTATTTAAATATAGGATAAATCTAAACAGTGCCCCAGGGCACTTTGTGCCTCTATAGAAAAATTGAGCCTGCAATAGTATTAGGTTAGGTTTAAGGTTAGATTTAAGGTTAGGTTTAAAGTTAGAGTAAGGTAAAATTGTGAGAGAAACATTTTTGCTTATGTTATATGACAGGGGTTACCTAGTCAAAATTTTGAGATATTGGCAATTTTATAGTAAAGAGCACAAAGTGCATGGGGCACTGTCTAGTCATGTCCTTAAATATATATACTATTTGTGTGCAAAAATATATGCTATTTGTGCAAATTAACATGTAATAAATATCTAAAAAAGTGTCATTTTGTTTAATATTTGTTTTATACTTTTTATTAATAAAATGTATTATTTTTATTTACAAAATAACTACTTATCACCAGTGGTATTCATCACCGTATATAAGTTTTTATTAAATTTAGGGTTAGGGTACAATTTGAGATCAAGACAGGAGTTAGATATAATAGTCTAAATTTTAGATTATACAAGATTTTTGGATGTTCTGAACATTTTTACTTAACCTACCTGACCCTGCTTCTTAGTTCTGTTTTTGGAATATAGCAATTCTGGTGATGATTACTAGTGGTGATAAATAGCAAACTCCTTTTATTTAAATACTATCATTAAAATATTTACAAAATATATAATTATTGTTTAAAATGTAGCTTTTATTTATTTAAATTTTCTTTATAAAATACAACATTTATCTATTTTAATATACTTCTTTTATTTAATTTTTATTTATAAATTATATAAATATTATATAATATTTGTAATTACTGCTAGAAAGATAAGTAAAACTAATCGCATTCTTTTATTTAATAATTTTACAAGTAGTTTCTAGATCTCAGAACTCTAGGAGGTACAGAATTACATATATAATAGATTTGTTATATTAGCCAAAGTTATCTAATATTCTTATTTATATGTACTTTTTGGTAAATTATTATACCTATTCTTTGAGATCTCTTTTCACTAATTATTTATTATTTTGTTAGAAGTTTTAGATATTATATTTTCAGGAGTTATATTTTCAGATGCTATATTGGTAATTAGAGATTTTTTGGTAAGCTTTGTTTTTGGCTTTAACATATTAATTATGTTTTCTCTAGATAATAATATAATTGAGGTCTCTGGTTTATTATTAATAACAGTTTGACAGTTTGTGCTGATATTTATTATTTAATTTATTTAACATTAGTAAAATCAAATATAATTTTCAAAATAAAAATAGATTTAATAATTTAAATTATTTTCAATATCTTTCATCCTTGCTAATTTAGAACTACATCTTTAATTTAAATTATTATTAGATAAAATATCTATAGAAAAGTTAATAGTAAAGACAAAATATAAATTTTATAATATATAATTATCATTATTTATCATGGTATCCATTATCACCTTTTCTACAATTTGAGTATCATTTTTGCTTCTTATAGCATTGCATTTTTTTTTACCTATATTTTAAAGTATAAAATTGAGTAAATAAAGATTTATAAAATTATTTAATAATGCTAAATATATGTACGCTATTGATTAATTGAATAGTGTATCATCATTTTAATTGTCTAATTATTGATATAATTTGGGAAGTCAGGATTATATTTTTTATACTGTTAAATATATAGTAAAATTAAAAAGATTAATAAACAATTAATTCTTATTTAAAACAAGAACAATTTTATCTTTTTAACTAATAATTACTTTTTAGTCACACTCAATTTGTGATACTCAAGCATATTGGAAGCTTATATTTAGACTATAAATTAATATAGCACTTTAAAAAAAAACTTACATATCTAAAAAATAAGCAATAAAGCCATGTATGAAACAAATAAGATACTAGTATTCTGTATAACATATAAACATTATTTTCAATTAATAATATTTCTGACAGCTTATACTATCTTAGATTTAAAAGTTTAGCAATTGGTGTTTTTAAAGATAATTTTTGAAAAAAATAAAAAAAATATATATTATATAATATATATATTATATATATATATATTTTTTAAACTTGGCAAGAAAAGCCGATGATTCTTTATTAGATATATTCATAAATATATACATAATTTTTTAAACTATATTATAACCTATTACTAAACTATATTAATCTAATACAGAAACCTGATATTTACCTGGCTGTTCTAATAGATGTCTAAATATATTCTTGTTATACCACTAGCATATTATAACTAAGGCTAACACTTGTAGTTAGAGTATTTTTTACTTTGATGAAGTATTGTCATTAAACTACTAAGCCAATAAGAAGAGGATTATATTTGTACTAATACTACTTTTGTATTCTGAATTCTATTATATTTAGCTAAGACTATGTTTTTTGTTTCTACCATTTTGCTTCTATACAATTTTCAAATTGATAATATTTGGATTATAAATTTTAATAATCTTCTAGTTTGGTGTGTTATATTATTGTTTTTTCTAAAATATTCTAACATTGGTCTAGGATTTGCAGAAACTTGTATTTTAAGCCAGACACTGCTGTCTAGTTAGATTTACCTATACATACCACTGAAATAAGTTCTCAAAAAAACCCTATTTCATTTCCATTAGAGCAATTTAGAATTTTTTATATATAAAAGCAAATTTAATTTAGGTAGTTATATTCTTTATAATTTTGTCTCTTTAAAAAAAAAGTATCAAAAAATTTTGTCTTTTTAGTAAAATAGATCAAAAACAATTTCGTCTTTAAATTTTAATTTCGTATTTCAAAACCCAAAATAATTTTGTTGGTATGTATAGATTTACCATATAACAAAGTTGATATTTCATTGTCAGGTAACCTCTTCTACTTATCTGTTCAAGTATTACCAATCTGTATCTTAAGCTAGTGTCTACTACTGCAGCTCAACTACAAATATCTTAGTTTTAATATTATATAGTTGCTTAGCACTTTCTTTAGTTTTTCTAAGTACTATCTGCTATAGTAGAGTTTAGAACATATTTAACAAGTATCTAAAACAATTCTGGTTATATTCAGAGAGCTCACTAATCTTAATAATATCATACTACTATATAATATTTGCTTTCAACATGTTGTTATACAATATTTGGACAATTCTGGTTATGCTCAGAGAGTTATACTAATCTAGTAATGTTATACTATTATTTGTATTATAAACTTCAGAGGTTGGTAGATTCTAAACTTATTTATTATAAACTTCTATATTAATATAACCAGAACCTGATTCAGTACCTTTATATGTATACAGAATGTTAAACAACTTCTATAATCTTTGCTTTTTAACTCTGATAAGGCTAATTTTTTATCACAAACTATCCACATGTTCACTATTTTTCTCACTACTTCTAATTTTGTTATACCAATTACCCTTTTAAGCAAGTACCTGTATCTTCATTTCTAGATAAAAACTTATTCATGTAATCTATTGACCATCCTTTTAAGCAAGTACTCTACAGGTTAGGTATAGAGATATTAGTATTGCCAAATCTGGTGATACAAGAATATAGGTATTATTCTGTTTTTTAAAGACTTATTCACACAATCTTTATAGCTACAGTTTTCTGTAATACTATAGTTATACATAGTGCCTTTTTTTCTATATTTAGATCTCTTTTCAAGAATTCTTATTTTAGCTTCATATCTGTATTTAGACTTAGCCACAGGGCTTTGTATTCAATTAATTTTTTTTTCTCTTAGACAATCTGGTCTACTTTATTTAGAGAAAACTGAAGTTTTACATAGACACTGTATCTCTTCCAGCTATAATATCTTAATTAAAGATAAACCTCATCTAGTTTTATATATGCAAGCTTATAGTGAACAATTAACTGCTATGTTGTACTTAGATGCGACCTGCCATAACCACACTTGGCCTTCTCCAGAGGTTCAAAACTTGCTTTAGACTTTTTTCTCCCAGAATCAACAGCTAGTATGTAGTCAGCCTTGTCAGAATTTCCACCCTACAATAGAGTGCTGCCAATCTGATAACACTTTCTCGTAAAGAAGAAAAAAAGAAAAAAAGATATATAAAAAGGGTATATAAAAAAACAAATACATATACGAAAACGGATACTAATATAAAAAGAAACTAAAAACAAAACCAAAATAAAATCTATAAGAAACTATCACTAGAAAGAAGAAAACCTGCTAATCAGGTAAAAACTTCTAACTATACAAAGTAATGAACTACTCATATTATATTGTTGTGAGAATATTGATGTAAAAAAAAGAAAAACAAATGCATTATAACTCGTGTCTGAGGCTAAAAATTATATACAAATGACTCTAGAATATTTGTATATCTCATTACACTTTGCTTGACTCTTCCAGTTAAATCTATATCATCGTTTAAAAGTATAAGAACTTTAAACTCTACATGTTACCATTTGGCAACTGTATGTGTTTGTACACTCTGAATAATCTGACACGTAAGATATCCAATCGGAGTATCTGCCAGTTACTAATATTTGCTAGCACTGTCTATTTTACACGTATTATTTCATTATTATATAGTTTTCTGATATGGAAGTGGTAAACAATGCAGATCTTTTGAAGAGGATACGCCAAATTCTCTATTTTTTGTCGAAAAAAAGGCCAAAAGTTTCGAAGGAAGTAAAAGTTTCGTATTTGTGAGTACCTAGACCAAGAAGAGTATTTCTAGATGATACTTCTCATATTAACAGCTTCTAGTACTTGTGTCTGGAAGTTTTTCGTCCACTACTATTATCAAAATAAACCTTTTGGCTTGGATACCGAACATGCAAGTGAGTCCACTAAAGAAGAAAGCTTGATCCAAGACACAAACCAGCATAAATACACCTACTCTTCGGTATTTCACGTATATAGCCTTCGTTGGCAACAGCACCTAATAGGATTCACAGGTGTCTTAAGGCTTTTAGTCTTCAAAACTTCAAACTGCTTTTAGTATGGTTTTGGTGCAAGTGATTGTTGGTGAGAGTTTTTTTTTGTATTCAATTATGGCTTCCAAAAGTTACAAAAACAAATTATATAATTTGTCTTCAGCCTAACTTGAACTGTTGACCTTGTCTGTAGAGGTTTGAAAGCTTAACCAATAAGCTATAGAATCTAAACTCTTTTATATTATATATATTATATATATTATATATATATTTAGATATATATATTTATACATATATAACCAATATTCAAGTTACAAAAAAAAAATATTTTGCACCTAATTGATTCTATTTCTAAAACTACACAAGGTAATATTCTTATATTTTCTTTTATATTTATAGTTGCTTGAAGTTTGTCTATTACTTGAATTATTTGTTTCAGAAATATCAGAGTTACTAGAATCAACAATCTTTTCATTTTTTTTTATAGCTTTTTTGCTTTTTTTGTACTGGTAATTGCTTATTATAATTATTTTTAGAATCACTACAATTACTATTCTTGGCTAGATCAGAATCACTAAAATCAATAATCCTTTTATATTCTTTTTTATAGATTTTTTGCTTTCTTAATAGTAGTAATAGGGCATTATTATTTTCAAAATTATTAGAATTACTAGAAACTATACCTAGAAGCTTGTTAGTATTCACCAAATTATTAGTACAATAAGAACTTTTTTTTGAAACATGAGTATTATTAAAGCTTTGTGTAATATTAGATTGTTGCAACTGCTGAAGTCTTTCATTTTTAGCTCTAAAAGATTTTAACTAATTTTTTAAGTTAGTAATCTTATTATTAAAAGTGAAAAATCTATTATTTGAAGGTTTGTTATTATTTTTTTATTTTTTTTATTTAGTTGGTAGCATTTTTTTTTAATAATATAAAGTTATATAGTATTTGAAAAAGTGTAAGTTTATGATTTAAACTATTTTTAGTTTTATATATGCTTGTCAAACTTCAAATAAGAACTTGAGCTTAAATTAAAATAAATATAAAATATACAAATAAAATTTTCACTTTAAATATTTTACAAATTTACTAAAATTTATAAATAAAAATATTTAACTCTTAATACAAAAAGAGGTCTTTATTATAAAGCTTAGTAAAAGAGAAAACAATATTTTAATAATAGAACTTGATTTAATACCTACTCAGATCATGAAAATAAAGTATATTGCAAATACTTTTTGTATACTAAGAAAGGTTATAGTAGCACTTGGATTAGCAAAAGTATATGAGTTAGACATATGAAAGCTTAACATATTTACTAGAAATCTACAATAGAATATTCAAAACTATTAAATTCAGAGTTATTACAAACTTTAGAGCCATCATTATCAAGTGATAAGAATAATATTCAAATTAATAATTAGTTAAATTTTTATTTAATTATTAAGGATTCTAAGCTACAAGTTTATTATTAAAATCTTTAATAATAAATATATATTTTAGTTTGTATATACTCTGATTTTTGAAATTTAAATTAGAGTTTTTTAGGGTTAGCATTTTTTTAAATTTCAAAGCAAATAACTTTTAATTTATAAATTTTTATAAAATAATTTTATTACTATCATATTCACCTTTTTAATATGATTCTAACAAGTTCAAAATTATTCAAATCTAATCACAGGATTAAGAGATAAAGCTCAGTCAAATAAGTATATATCTCATATATCAGACAATTGGTTAGATCTTGTCTAACCAATTGTCTGATACATAAGATGTGTATTTATTTGACTGAGCTTTATCTCTTGATCCTGTGATTGGATTTGAATAATTTTAAACTTGTTAAAATCGTATTAAAAAGATGAATATGATAGTAATAAAATTATTTTTTAAAAATTTATAAATTAAAAGTTATTTGCTTTTAAAATTTAAAAAAATGCTAACCCTAAAAAACTCTAATTTAAATTTCAAAAATCAGAACATATAGGTTAATATAAATTAATGAAAATTATAAATCATACCTGTGGTATTCAATACTAGTTATATAAAAATCTATGTAATATATAGATTAAAATAATTTTTATCAAAACAAAAATTAAATTTTGTTTAATATTAGAGTTAGAGTTGAGGCCTAGGATAAGATATGAATATAACTTATACCAAAATTTTACAAGAAATTTTTTTTGTTAGAGCCTCAAAGATAGTTTTATAGATGAATTTTGAGTTATGTCTATTTTTTAAAAAATAAACAATAATTTTTGTATTACTTCTGATCTTCATATTACACTGCAACTCATAGTAAAAATTATAGTGGTATTGAATACTAGTGATGTAATTTAACAATGCTATTAATTAATATTTAATATTAATTATATATAATAATAATAAAATTATAGTAAAATAAAATCTGTTTCTAATTATAATTTTTCTAATATCAATATTAATACAGACATATTATATGAAATTCAAGATTCATTTTTATCAGATAGAAATACAAAATTTATTTAAAACCCAAAATATAGTAAAATTTTACAAGAAAGTAGTAACTCAGAGTATTCAATACAGAAAGATTTTTTCAATTACAATAGTATTTTAAATAATCTTAGTTCAGAAGACCCTGAAGATAATTATTCAGATTATTCTAAATAGGAAGATTTTTTTGATTCTGAAAGCTCTGAAGATAATTATTCTAATTACTCTTCAAATAATATAAAAATATTGTTATTTTTTTTTATAATATTCTAATTATATCTAAGGATTTCTTATCCTAATTATTTTAATCTTTTTGAATAAAATTAGAATATTATTAATATATTTATTCTAATTATATTCAAGAAGATTAGAATAGCTAGAATAAAAAATCTTAGAATATGTATATTGTTTTTAAAGTTGTAATAATTTAAACAAACTTATATAACAACCCTATTTATAATATTAGATATAGAGTTAAATATATCAGAGAAATTGGCTATCATATTAAAGTTATTTAAAGTAAAAATTTAATATAATTTAACAGATAAGGCATTTCAGAAAACTATACTTGTGGTTAATATTAGGCCAATTAGTTTGTATATTATCAAAAAAATATTAAAATTAATTGTGAATATTAAATCTTTATGAATAGATATGTATTTGAATTCATACTATACATATATTGAAAATTACTAAAAATTATTAAAGTGTCTAGTTTGTAAGTCAGATCAGTACTATTACTACAAAAAAATAAAAAAATCATGTTAGTAGTTTGTATATTTTTCACTTGTATAGTACTTTACTATTCAATATAAAGATCCTAATCATGAAACAAAGTTGAGATACAAAGCTAATTATATATCACAAAGATTATATAAAGATGCTAATCAAATAGATAATATTTTTAATAGCATTTATTATAAAGAGTTAGTACAAAGTGGGTACTTTCAAGATGAATGAGATATAGTATTAGTAGCTTTAGTTGATACTTATCAGATATTTAGACAAAAAACTGATAACTGTTAGATAGTATTAGTAATTAACACAAATCTGAATCTTAAAAATTGAGCTAAAAAAAATCTTTTGATTAATTATAATTATACCTGAGCTAAAAAAGCTAAAAGATCTTAATATTTATCTTTTTTCTATAATCAAAGAATTACAAAAGTTTTTACCATGAGGATAAAGTAGTCCTAAGGGGCCTTAGCAGCAAGAATTCTTCTGGGTAAAGTATCTGATGGTGCTAAGTCGATCAGAGGGTTTAAATAGGGGATTCACAAGTAGATTCTAGGTATGGCAATTGGTAAATAACTATAAATAGTATAGTAGAGTCCTTAATTAGACAATGACTAAAGTTGTACGTATGACCAATTGTATTCTCATTAATGTAACAAAGTCAAGGGGTATCTATTCGGTATTCTAATAATTGAACTGAGAAGTTAATAAACTATGCCAGACCCTTAAGTGATCACCTTAATATTAAAAAAAAAAGAATTACAAAAGTTGGAAAGTAAATATTTTTATATTAAATTATTTATTATAAATTTATTTATATTATTAAATTAAATATTTATTAACAATTTATTTATATTAAGAGTAGTATATTTGTAAAAGTTATATGAACCAAAATTAGCAAATATGGCTAGTACAGCAAAATAGCTAATCACTAAAAATTGCTAATTTTAGTTCATATAATTTCTACAAATACTTTATCTTTAAATTATTTATTAAAATTTATTTATATTAACTACTTATTGAATTTTATTTTATTTTTTACTAAATATTAATTTATTAATAGAGGATATAAATTGTTATTATATGTTTAAAGAAAAATATTTTATCTTTTGTGCTGTTATAGTTAATTGATCAGGTGATACTTTAGGGTTAGTGCTCCTAGGTCTGGTCTGGGTCTGGTCTGGTCTGAGTCTGGTCTGGAATCAGACCAGATTCAGACTCTAAATTTTACTAATTTCAGACTTCAGACTAGACTCAGACTTAATTGTAGGTTTAATTTGGGTCTAGTCCGAAGTCTGCAGACTGGTCTGAGTTCAAATATATTTATATGTATTTTTAATACTCAACAAATTTACTTAATGAACTAGAACTTGCACATATAGCAACTTTGTCATCAAGTAGTGCTTCTAGGTCTGGTCTGGATTTCCTATAACTTTAATAAAGTGTTTCTCTTAAAGTGTAAGTTATCCTTTTTGGTTGATTATTTATTTTGGATATATAACTATCTTATGTTTAATTTTTTTTCATATAGCTAAATTGTTGTGAATGTGTTTGTGCTTGTCTTTTCAAGTTTTAAGTTTAAGGCACATTTAAACTTTAAATTAGCTAGTGATTTTTTGTATTTTTTCATTATATGATAAGTTTCTTCATATTGTTCTAATGCAAATATATTATTTGAATCAATTTATTGAAATTTGTTAATGATTCTTCATATCTGTTTATTATATGATAAGTTGCTTCACGCTTACTTAATGCAAATGCACTATTTGATTTAATTTCTAATAATTTATTTAAATCTTCTAGCGATTCTTCATATCTGCTCATCATACTATAAGTTGCTTCACAACTTTCTAATGCAAATGCATTATTTGAATCAATTTCTAATAGTTTATTTAAATTCGCTAGTGATTCTTCGTATCTATTCATCATGTGATAAGTTTCTTCATGCTGTCTTAATGCAGATACATCATTTGGATCAATTTCTAATGATTTATTTAAATTTGCTAGTAATTCCTTATATCTATTCATCATGCGATAAGTTATATCACATTGCTCTAATGCAAATACATAATTTAGACCGATTTCTAATGATTTATTTAAATTGCTAGTGATTCTTCGTATCTGCTTATTATATGATAAGTTATTTCGCAAATTGCTAACGCTAATGTATTAATTAGATCAATTTTCTAAAGACTTATTTTAATCTACTAATGATTCCTTATATCTATTCATTATATGATAAATTTCTCTATAAATTACTAATGCATATGCACTATTTGGATCAATTTCTAATGATTTATTTAGATTTGCTAGTGATTCTTCATACCTGCTCATTATACTATAAATTATACCATGATAACTTAATGCATCTACATTATTTGGATTAATTTCTAATAATTGATTCAAATTTGCTAAAGTTTGCTTATATTTATTTATCATAGTATGATTTTCAAAAATCAAATTTGAATGGTCTGGACTAATGGCTTGTAATTGATTAAATCATTATTGTAATTGATTAAAATTATTACTATTTGCTGCATTATTGGGCAAAATAAAATTCTCATGATTATAACTTTAAATATCTATTGCTATGCTAGTATATTGTTTACTCTAACAAGCCAGAACTACTAGGAACATTTGCATGCAACTTAATTTATCGCAGATTTCAACTATACTAGAACATAAATTTGGATTGTTATTTTAAGCTTTGTAATAAATAATCATAAATTTAATCAGTGTTCTTTTAATAGATATTTTTTGTTTTCTTTAACTACTTGTAAAGTTATTTCTGAAGTAGACTTATTTCTAAAAAGAGGTAAACTACTTGATAACTCCCAGAAAAGTACATTAAGACTATAAATATCAGAAGTTTTATCTCGTTTATATGAAGAGTTTTTGAGATATTTTGGATCAGAAAAAGCATAGGTCATTTTTCAGTGCTCGGATCTTGTGTGATTCCAAAGAATCGTACTATATTATCATGATGTGCAACTATTGATAGATTTTTAATACTTTGATAAATATATTTCGCAAAATATCATTATATAGCAGTCTTTACAACATCTATTTATAATGTTTATTCTATACTATTTAGCCTGTTACAAATCAAAAATATGTACTAGGTTGTGCTTCAGATGGTTATGTGGTTGTCTGGAAATCAAACCAATCATTAATAATATTATCGATTAAATAAATTATCGCTATACTAATAAGTAATTATCATCATTTTCAAGACTAATTTGTTTCTTTATTAATTTACATTTATATTTACTTCATATTTCATTTCACACTTCACTTCATATTTCATATAAATAAATAAAATCAAATAATAATAAAAGTACAACTGATTTGTTCAATTTTGCTAATTTATCTACTCAAAAAAAATTTCACTCAATAATACTTATAAAGTTGAATATTGAGTAGCTTAATGCAGTTTTATATGTAGATCTTAACATTAGCGAAGGTATCTTAAATCGGTTAAGCAAATTTCAGAAATATCAAAAACTACTATACAACTACTAAAGCTTTATTGTCAAAGAAAATAAAGTAATAAAGTTATATTTTTGAGAATAAAAGATATAGTATATGGATAACTATTTGCTAATATTAAAAATTTTACAAATATGAAAAGTTGAATCTTTATAATTTGGAAAACTGGCTTTTTGTCCTTATCAACGGAATTTTACTATAAAGACTAAAATATTATGATATGAAGCAAAAATTCAAGTACTACCAATTAGTACAACGAAGAAAGCATAAGATTTCTCAAGAAAAATCCAAATAAAAAAAGAAAAACTTCTAGAAAAAATATATAAATTATCAAAAAACATTAGCGTGAATAAACAAAATTAATAATGTAAAAGTTGTTAATCTTTTATAACTGTATATGTATTATTATATATTGTAATATTTGCGCAAAATATATAATTAATGAAAATAAATATATGTAATTAACCATATCTAAATTAAACTTCAAAAATTTTTTCGGATATTCATTTCAGACTATCACATGATCATCCAGAGCACAACCTAGTATACATTTTTAGGGTGCTAGCTCGTTATATGATGATAGGTTCTAATACTAGTATGGTACAGGATGCTTAAAGACTTCACAAACTTTAAATGCTAATAATATTTAATAGAAAAATAATATCATAAAAAATGAGCCACTATTTTGTAGTTTAACTAATTTACTACAACTTAGCGGCTTTATTTTTTAAAAAATTATTATATAGTTTTTCAATTAATGAGTTTAAAAATATAGTATTTTCATATGATCCATACAAATTTGATCAAAAATAGGTCAAGTCACATGTTTTGGCTTACTTCTATTGGTCAATTTTAAATTTATTTTAAAACTAAAATTTAAAATATTTTTTAATAATTAATTTTTAGCTAATCAAAATGCAAGAATTCAAAAAGACATTAAATTTCAATATGAAATTTTTGAAAATGGGACAGATCATGTGATTTCAGTTTTTAAATATCCTGCACCATATATATAAAAAAAACTCAGACTCAGACTAGTTTGCAGACTTCAGACCAGACCCAAACCAAACTCAGATTTGTTTAAAAAGTTTGAATATAAAAGTCTGAGTCTAGTTCAAAAATCAAACTAGACTCAAACTTGACTAAAGTCTGGTTTGAGTCTGGTCTATAGAAGCACTATCTAGAGTTAATGAAATTAATAGGTATAACTAGATATAATAGTTATAAAGAATATTAATATTGTAATTTAAGAGATATTCATACAAACTATATCTATTATTCTACAACTTCATCTCCAAATTTTAATTCAAAAGATATTATCTAGCTAATTTACCAAATAGAATATATGAAGAATCTCTTCATTTATTTGTTTGTCCTAAAAATGAAATTGACATCCATCAATTACTCAACAACTTAATACATGAAACACTTTTCTCTTTACAAATCACAACTATATCACCTACAACTTTACTCAATATTCTTCTACAATTCACACTTAA
>CAJVQC010000003.1:0-28387 GCA_910592285.1 Racocetra persica | reverse complement strand
TTTGTCAACTATGTAAAACTCTCTCTTTCGACAATAGTATCGCCAAGAGAATTTTACATAGTCAGTGAACATTTTGACGATTTAACCACCATTAGATTCCTCTCAACGAGCTCTACAACTTCAATTAGAAGCCCAAAAATAGTTAACTTAGTACGAAAAAAAGTTTTAGAATGATGCAGCCCACATTTGCAAAAACCTAATTTCTATAAGTAAACTGCATCACGTTACACTATGACCTCTCACTGGCTGACTGGCAAATCACTAATTAAAAATAAACCAACTTTCAACAAATTTCTTTTCTTATATACAAAATTTATCCAACTAAAATTAAATATATCTTCACATTTTACTAAGTAAATCTTACTTGATACTTTAAATAAACTTGATTCTAAGACTAATATATATACAAAATTTAAAATTTTAAATTAGTATTTTCTGAACCTATTAAGAAAACCAACAAAATGTCAATCAAAATTTATTTTTAAATATACTTAACAAAAACTATACTATAACTCAAAAACCAACTAAAACAACCTCTTTTAGTATACTAAGTAAACTTATTTCCCCTTTTATTTTATAATATATCTCAATCAAATACATCTTAATGCTGATTTTCTCATCACCAACCAGTTCTTTGGCAGTGACTCTCTTAATATGAATTTGGACCAACCTCTCAATTGGTTCAAATACTTTCTAGTTCTAACAACAAGTAGTCTTTTTCTATTTACTTAGCTAACAATTCAATTAATTAATTTTTAAAGCCTTTTTTTAAAAATTTTTATTTGGGTTCAATTATCCAGCCAGAAACAGATGATCAACCATCTTTTAAGAATAATTTTGACTTTCTACTTTATGTAATAGCCTTTTAGAAACCTAAATTAATTACAGATTTTATTTGAAACCAAAAATTTCAAGTTACTGAATTATAGATATTCCTCTTGAAATTATTCTTGAAACTCTTAAAAGATCTCTTGTAGCAATTACTACTGTTCTTTTTGAACTCTCTAACTATCCAAAAGTATTTAACTTTTATCTTTTTATTTCTCTTTATTCTATCAAAAAATGATTTCAAATTATTATTAACTTGGCTAGATTTTATCTTTTTTTACTAATCAATATCAAACTATCGACTACCAAAGTTTTTTCAAGATCTAAAACTTAAACCAATTTATTTATGAACTTTCTTTCACATTAACCAAATCCAAGATACAGATTTAAATATATCTATATTACAAATTTACAATACTTCTAAATTTTATATTAATATTTTTATTAACATATTATACAAAAAATTTTAACAACTTACTACATTCTTTCTTTTTTTTTATTTTTAACTAAATTTAATAAGTAGTTTCAAAAATTTTTTGAATATTACAAAAAACAATTTAATACTATTAACAAACAAAAAGTTTATAATTATATCAAATTCCAAATAGTGATAACAATAAACAACAAATACAGAAAACTCATTTTTGAAAAAATATATCTCTTCACCATTTTATCTATTCAAGATTATACAAATACTGCTATTAAAACTATATTACACCATATATATATATGTATAGACCCTACCAAATATACAATCCTTTTACCAAATACTATATACAATCTTCACAATTTAACTAATCTCTTTTTTAAATTTTTTTTTCAAATCTCACTTGCTTCTAAATATATTTACTTAACTATTGATAATTCTATCTTTTTATTCAACCAACCTCATACTGCTATCTTTTCTACTGCTTTTCTTTTTAAAGATTTCTATAAACTTGCCAACCAAGCAAAACAAAAATTTATTAAACTTAACCAAAAATTTATTGAATCTAATAAGTCAAACTTTCTGAACCAAATTTTAAAACTCAAAGCTCTAAACAGATTTTTTTATTTTCTATAGTTATTTTAAAGTATACTTAAAAATGGCCACAGTCAATGATCAAATTACTGATCTTAATCTTAAGAATGCACTCAACAAATTATCTTTAACAACTACAGATCTACAATCCTTAGTCAGAATTATTGCCTACTATAATATTACCTAAATTTCTAAACTAACTATTTCAAATTTTAAAAAAAATATCAAGAAATTATACCTTGATCAAGCAAATCAATATATATTAAAAAGTTTAAGATCACTGTTTCTAATATATTGTACACAGACTTTATAGCTACAAATTCCAATACTCAACAATAACAACATCAACAACAACAACAATAACAACTACAACAACAATTAACTCTACTACAAAATCTAAAACTTCTAAAATTAACAAACAACAGCAACACAATTCTAATAAATCTACTACAAAATTTAAAATTCCTAATATCGATAAAAGCCTATTTCTAATTTAAAACTTATCTTATACTTTAAACTTTAATACTCTAACTATATATTCTTATACATTCTATTATCTTCTATATACTTTATAACTTTATACACTAAATATAGCCTAGTATTCTTTACTATTTTTTATAACCTTATACTATTAAATATACAAATCTTCTAGTTTAGTCTTACTTTTAAATTCATTCAATAAATACTCTATTTACTTTACTTTTATTTTCTTCTTAAAAAAATCTAAGTAAGTCTTTGACTACTCTAGTAGGTTTAGGTCACAAATAAAGTAGTCTGAGCTTTTATTCTTGCATGTGTTTTTACTTTTATATTTTATATATTAAGGTTAGTAACTTTTTGTAGTTACTATAATAAAAACTATTAATAAAGATATGAGCAAGGCCTCACCTTAATACCAAAAAAAAGATATATAAGATCATCAATATATGGGATAGTATTAACTATATGTAATGTAATGCTATATTTATATATTATATTAAAATAAAATTCTGATAACAATGTATATTCTTCTCAATACTAGTTGAAGTCTTATAATTGTTAGTTTATTTTTCATTTATTAAGGCAATATCATATACTATAGTATTAGTTACTAAAACCTTTTGGCCAAATTCAAAAGTTTCAGGTTTCAGATTATAGTTTCTAAATCTTATTCAAAACTCGAAATTTTATCCAAAACCTGAAATCTTATTTAAAACTTGAAACTTTATTTGAAACTTAAAATCTTGCCTGAAATCTAAAACTCTACTTAAAACCTAAAATATTTTCTAAAACCCAGAACCTCACCTAAAACCAGAATTTTATTTATAGCTATTTTTATAAATTCTGTGATATTTGACAAAAAATTTGCTAAATAGTTTTTTAGCTATTTAATTAAGTTATTAATTTGGTATAATATATATAATATAAATTTAAGATTAGGTGAATAATATAAAATTTTTATAAAATTTTTGTTTAAAATTGTTTGAAATAGTTTTAATTTATTACACAGAGGTTTATTCTTATACTGTTTTTATTATAGAATATTAAAATAAAAAAAGTTTAATTAGGTGTAGCAACTTAGTGAAGTAGTGAAGTTGTTATATCCCCAAGTGGTTGAGTACAAGTTCAATTCCTACTGAAGATGAAAATTAAATTTTGAAAAATGGATTTGGTAACTATTGTTGTGGCTGAGAAAACTCATGATCTGTAACTGTGATTGTACCAATTCATCAGAACTGGAAGATCTTGGGGTATTTGTGTAATATATAAGTTATATGAATAGATCTTCAGATTGCAGAAAGCTACAAGACCGATATAGCAGTAGAGTACTCGCTTGGCAAGTCCTGAATAGAAAGATAGCACAAATGTTTGATGGTATTATGTAAAGATTATCATCAAAACTAGCAAAACTGAATGAAACCAAAGTGTTTGGCAAGACATACTACCAACCAGGCCACCAGAGAAGTAACTAAAGTAATAGGATCCAACTATAGGGACCAGAAGCAGATTACAGCCCTTCTAGGCTATCTGAATTGGTAGTTTGAGATAGTTGGGAATACCGTAGACAGTCTGTAATATGCGTACCAGGATTTGAAGTAAATTTTATAAAAGCAGAAGTATATTGTATAGTAGCGACCAGGCTATAGTACCCAATATAAAAACTGGGATACAAGTAGCAGACCTTGGCCTGTGCGTATAAATCAAAAACTAGGTTAGCCAGATTATAGATACAGAAGGCTCTAGCAGGTTTGCCTCAAGGATAAAGGGCTCTTGGGTATAAAGAGCCTATCTTAAAGTTCTACATCTGAATTTGATCCTCGCTTAGTTAATAGTATAATTATATAAGCACAGAGGGTTTAAATAGATAACTTCTAGTCAGATTGTAGATATGACATCTAGTGTAGAACTTAGTAATAAGCGGACTACTTAAAATAGGCAACCAAAAGTTACATATGTGGCTAGTTGTATATTTAAAAATATATACGGTATGTAAAAATCATACTGTAAAAATTATAACTATAATCGAATAAAGATACACGACCAAGAGGTCATCTTAATATTAAAAAAAAAAAAAAAAAGTTTAATTAAATATTCAAACAATATTATAAAATAATACACATTTGGATCGATATAGAACTTTGTCACATGATACTATTCAACAAATTATGTAAACTGCAAAATTTGATAATCACTAGATAAATTAGATCATATGTAAATGTGATCTAAGAGTGTAAAAAAACTACGTAAAAATTATAAAACAATAATATTTGATGCCTAAGCAGAGATGTAGTACTTCTCAGACATATGAATAATAGCTATATATTGGTCGACACAACTACAGAACAATAAAAATCACGTATAGGAAAATATACGACTTTCTATCAGCTTTCGGATCTGGTAATTATGAAGAAATCACTAGCTCCCAAGCAAGATCCACTGAACAAAGCTAAGTATAATAGTATATATAACAATACAACCATATACATGTTTGATATCTAACTGAATTGCTAAAATACTCTATTTGCGAGCCTGTTCTACTTTTCTATAGATACAAACCTTATAGAATACTACTCAATTTGAAAAAAAAAATCTAAAAAAAATATGTATTCCTAGCATATTAAGCGGGAGTGGTTTAGATCCTGCCATTTTTGTAGCAACTTCTTATTTTATTTGTTGGATGGTCTGCATTACGCAGCAGAAAACTACTGGTACAACCATTTTTTGAGTGCATGTCCTGTTTCAATTTATCTATCTATCTATCTATATAATTTAATTTTGGGTCTGTATGCTTTACCAAAAACCATGATAAGAGTGTAGTCTGTGTATTTTGCTATTTTTGATTGGTTATTACAAGTACGATATTCAGGTAATTTGATAAATTGGATTATTATTATACAATTATGACATAATTACTAAATTACTATATTGGATTATCACTATGTTATTATGATATAATTACTGAATTATTATGACTGTAAGAAATTTGAGTCTGTATTATTATGTTTGTAAGAAATTTGGGTCTGTATATTTTATCACCAATTACTTCACTACAGCTCATTTAACAGTTAAAATTTAGTAAAATATACAGTCAACTCCATCTATTCCGATTTATTTGTTTTTATATATAAATTGGTTAAAAAGTTCAGTTCTTAAAGAGTTATTATTAGCTAATCCGAACTCTATAATAAAATTTACAAATATTCTAGAGTTCTTCGTTCAGATTAGAGAGAATTTAATAGTATTCAGATTAGAGAGGTTTGGATTAGAGAGAGTTGACTGTATACTCGCAACTAATCAAATACTTAATTCTAGTTCTATGCGATATCTTCTAAATAAGCATTTGGTAAAATAATTGCTGACGAATTGATTGAACTGGAGAAATTTAAGTGAGAAGCTGTATATTTGAATAGTTTTGATTGGTAGTTACAAGTACGATATTCAAGTGATTTGATAAATTGAGTTATTGCTATGCAATTATGACATAATTACTAAATTACTGTATTGAGTTATCACTATGCTATTATAACATACATAATTACTAAATTATTATGACTGTGAGAAATTTAGGTCTGATTTATTATGACTATGAGAAATTTAGGTCTGTATTATTCTGACTGAGAAATTTGGATATTATTTCACTAGTAATCACTTCATCAATAGCTTATTTAGCAGATAAAATTTAGTAAAACCGATATCCGCAACTAATCAAATGTTTAATTCTAACCCTATGTGATATCAGCTAAATGATCATTTAGTAAAAAGATTGTTGACAAATTGATCGGAACCAGAAAAATTTAGGCGAGAAGCTATGTATTTGAACATTTTTGATGGGTCATTACAAGTACAATATTCAGTTGATTTGATAAATCAGATTATTGTTATACAATTATAATATAATTACTGAATTACTATATTGAGTTATTACTAAATTACATATGACACAATTACCAAATTATTATAATTGTGAGAAATATAGGTCTATATTATTATGATTGCAAGAAATTTTGGTCCGTATTTTACTAGAAATCACTTTACTAACAACTCATTTAGTAAGTGAAATTTAGTAAAAATACATATCTGCAACTAACCAAATGCTTAATTTTAACCCTAAGTGATATCAGCTAAATGAGCATTCAGTGAAATGATTGTTAGCAAATTGATTAGAACTAGAGAAATTTAATGCGAAGCAGTGTATTTGTATATTTTGATTGGTCAAATTTATACCTTTAAATGATAGAAATTTCGAAGAATTTTTACAAAAATTAAAGAAATAAAATAGAAATATTCAAATAAAATTTTTTAGGGTAATAATAAATTATAAATTAACTTTAAACACAAACATAATTCGTATTTTTTTTTTTAAAAAACTAAAGTAGGAAAACAAATTTTAAATAAGATAGGTAGTACAAAACACCACCCATTAAACTAGTTATCTTATAAATTTTTTTTTTAAATTTTCAAGATGAAGTTATATTTTTAACTTTATTAAAATTTATTTAAATTTTTTTTCAAGAAAAAAATTATATATAAACTCTATATCTAAAAGATACTAAGACTAGAAGTTTAAATAAATTTATTTGTAATTTAAATCTATCAAAGTGGCTATAGTTCATCTAGAACAATATAAACTAACTAGATAAGCTATAGCATATCTAAATTTGCTATATTTATACAAATTTAGATATGTATCTAAATTGTATAAATATATTGCTAAAATTATAAAATATAGCTAATAAGTAAAGTATTAGATAATAAAATATATTGAAAAACTATTTATATAAAATGTATATCAATATAAATAAATAGATATTAGAAATAAAATTATAATAAAAAAATTGAATAATAGTATATTGTAGTTAATTGTGATAGTTATATAATTATAAAATTAATATAAATAGATAAATATTTGAGATAAAATTATAATAAAAAAGACAAATAATAATATATTGTAGTTAATTGTAATAGTTATATAATAGTAGAATAAATATAGTAGAAGTTGGATATAAGATTATAATTTTGTATATAAGTAAAATAATAGTAAAAGTAGAAAAGTTGATAGTAATATCAGTCACACAATATATCATGGTATAAATTTATATATATATAAACCTAAAGCAAAATATATAGAATTACATATAAACTTTATTGCAATAATATTTTTTAGTTTACATATTAACTTTAAATTAAATTTTATGAATTTATAGCTGATATTGAATCTGGCTGATACTAAATTTGAAGTCTTAATTTGGATCTATTACATCTACTAAAACCTATATATACTCTTTTATTCAATTTTAACCCTAAATTCTAGTCTAACTATTACAAAAAAGCTAACAAAATACACCCCAAAAAATTGTAAAATTTTATATCAAAGTAGGCCAATATTCAGCATTAGCCCAAATTCAGCATCAGCTGTAATATATATTAATAAAAGAATAAAAATTTTGCAATTTTGATACAATTTGAAAATATAACTCTGTTAAAAAAAAAATTTAACAATTTTAAAGTAATAATAACATGTAAAATTATATTCTAAACAACTTCAGTCTAGGTAACCAAAAAGGTTATCTTAGTAAAAAAAGGTTTATATATACTAATGTCAAAATTTCTAGTTTTTTTATGCAAAACTTTTTCTACTTAGATAATCTTTTCTGACCTCTTAAGCAAATTTGTTTAGCACATAATTCTATATATTTTATATCTTGCTAATTTTTTTTTTATACTTTTTACTAAGTGAAAGATTGGATTAAAAGTTATATGAAAAATTTTTTTTTAAAAATTTTTTTTTAAAAAAATTTTTTGTATAGCTTTTGATTTGATCTTTTATTTAGAAAAAGTATGAAAAAACAAAATTGCCAAAATATAAAATATGTAAAATTATATGCAGAACAAATTTGCTTAAAAGATCAAAAAGGTTATCTAAGTAAAAAAAGGTTTATATAGAAAAACTAGAAATTTTGATTTTAGTATATGGAAACTTTTTTTACTAAGAAAACCTTTTGGTCATCTAGACTAAAGTTGTTTAGAATATAATTTTATATATAATTATTATTTTAAAATTGTTAAATTTTTTTTTAACAGAGTTATATTTTCAAATTATATCAAAATTGCAAAATTTTTATACGATCTAAAATGTGTTTATTTTTCCTTTTTTTGATATATTTATTTGTAAAATTTAATTTAAAGTTAAAATATAAATGAAGAAACATTATCACAACAAAGTTTATATATAATTCTATATATTTTTGCTAGTTTATATATACAAAATTTACACTATAACATATTGTATGACTGATATATTATTGTTGCAAGCAAAAAAAATTGGATATTCTATAGAATGGGTAGGCAAACTCTGCAAACTCCACAACTTTGCTATTAAAAAAATTAATAATTACTAATTATTAATGAAGTTTATTTCTTATATTGTCTACTTATTCTATAAAATATTCAAAAATTTGAAGAGATATAATATGCTGATTATCAAAACACAAAATTCTGAAAACAAAAATTTAACAAAAAACTACAAAAATACACAAAAGTCACTAAGAAGCTAAGCTTGGGCCCCTAAGTAAAGAGGAAGAAAATAGCAAAAAACTCTTGATTTCTTAAGAGACTTGAGTAAGAAAAGCAGAAACGGCAAAGAAATAGAAAAAGTTGTAAAAAATTGTTAATATTTTTTTGCACTTTGCAAACTTTGGGAAAATCAGCCTTGACTCTGAATCACAGATCTGTTTTGGTAATACAAAAATTACAACACACAATAAAAATAAACAAAAAAAATATGACAAAAACTATATAATGAAAGTAAACAAAATAGTAAACAACCTAACAAACAACAACAACAAACAATAGCAGTCAGGAAACAACAAGTTATATGAAGCAAGAAAACAACAAAATACTCTGAAAAAAACCTGTTTTAGCAGAATTAGCAAAGATGAAATTAAAAGAATTATGTGAAGATATAGAAATATATAGATAAGGTTATATTAACTCCAATATACTGAAGGTATAAAAGAGGTAATAGCAGATATCCAAGGCTTAAAAATAGCAATAATTGACAAAACAATAAATACACAAGTAAAAGAAATAATAGCAAAATATGCTGAGCAAGAACTTATACTAAAGGAAATAGCTGATGAGCAAATAGTAGAACTTTACAAAGAATTATAGTATTATAATATAGAAAAACTAGAGTATACAGAACTTGCACTTATAAAAAGGGAACAGGAAACTTTTCACAAAGCAATACAAAAAGAAAAAGATCCAATTAACTGTATTATAATAGAAGATAGTTGGTTATATAGTAGAAGTAAAATTAGCTAATAGAATTTGAAGAATACTAGAGGAAGAGAAAAACAATATACTGAATTAAAGTCGAAGCTAGAAGCAGGTTGGAGCAGAAAACTCCAAAAACAAAAAAAAAGCTGACAAAGAAAGTACAACAAAATAGCCTTAAAGATGACAGTAAATCAATTCAAAGAATCTATCAAAACTTCCATAACAAAACAACAAGAAACAAGGAGAAAAGTAAAAGAGAAAAAAAAGATACAAGCTTGACAAGAAAAAAACAAGCTGCTGAAATAAAATCAAAGTTAGATTTAGATTGAAGCAAGAGACTTCAAGAACAAAGAAAGATCTGGCAAAAACAGTATAATGAATCAGAATTAAGAACTCTAGTAATATATTTTAAATATTTGTTGAATTCGCCTTAGCATACCAGAAAAGAAAAAAAAAGAAAATTAGAAAGGAAAAGCAAGATAAGAACAAGAGCATGATATCTTAGATTTCATAGAAGCAAAGATGCTAAACAAGATTTAAGAGGAATCAAGACCAAAAATCATATTAACAACTCTAGAAAAATAGTTGATAGAAGTACTATACCAAATAAGCATTAAAGATTAACAGTTTAATAGTAAAATATAAAAAAAGAATAAGAAAGATTTGCTTGCAAAATAGATACAAGGGTTGAAGTCTCAATAAAACTTGAATACAAATCTATCCCAAAGCACATTAGTACCTAGGCTAAAGAATATTAAAAATTGAAAAAAGAAAAAAAAGGATACATTACTAGAGATATTAGAAAAGATTTTTGTAGGATATCTTAGAAACCAGAAGATCTTTAATGAAATACAAGAAAAATTTCTGGGAAGAAAACCAAGTTCTAGGAAGAAAATTAGAAGAAAAAAATAAAACTAAAAAAAGGAAAGAGAAAAAATTTTATATTCAGAATATGGAAGAAAGAGAACTTGAACAGTTTGATCAAGATCTAGAAATAAAAAAACCAAAAGAGAACTCAAGATACTCAGAAGAAAAGAGAATATATAGAAGAATATTCCAAAAAGAACAAGCTCTTGAGAAGAAGAAAGAAGATGTAAAGCTACAAGACAGAAAGAGAAGATAATAATAAAGAATATAAAAAGACTCCCAAGAACCAGGTCTCTAATTGGAAAGGATCTAATTAGAAAGAACAGGTTAAATTAGAAAAAGAGGAAAAGGAAACACAAATACAAATAAAAGAATCTTGGCAATAACCCTGTGTCAAAAGAGAAAATTTTGTTGTTTATTATTAGAAAATTAGATTTAGATCTTTGTTTTAAAAAGAAGAATAGTTTAGAAAAAGAAAATTGCCAATTTAAATTAGTTAAAAATTCTTTCATTTTGAAACCGTCTTGTGATAGTTTCTTAGGCTAGTTTGGTATAACCCTCTAGTATAGGCAATTGTCTTAACCAGTGAGGCAGACTATACTTGGGCACCTCTAGGGGCAGCTGAGTAATATCAGATCTGTAACTTAGATAGTTTAAAATATATCTTGTATATATGCTTTGATCTAATAAAGATACTGGCTAGGCTGCCAATATGTTCAAAAAAAAAGATATATAATAAAAAAAAAGAATTAGTATTTGTTAAATAAAAAGAAATTTAATAGTGTTAGTATTTGGTATGTTCTTTAAGAAAAAAAAATTAGTAGAGATTTCAGGAGTTTAAAGTTTTTTATGGCACTTGTGAAAGATAAAATTGGTAATATTTATATTTAATTTGAGAAATTAGAGAATTAAAAAATTGTATAATCAAAATAGAATATAATTTTAGTGAAAGTATATGGATTAGTTGTTTTAGTAAAGGTGCTTTGAAGAGTATTTTTAAGATTAGAGTTAATATTATTATTTTTAGCAGCAGCAATTAAATAGTATTTAAAATAGAAAATTACTTTGAATAACCGGCAATAATCATCACCAGTATATAATTAGCCAATAATAAACTAAATAAAGATTTTATTTTATTTACTTTAGGGTTAGGATAAGACCTGAGATTTTAGCAAGATGTTAAATATATGCAAAATTTAGCAAGAAAATATTTTGTTAGAATGTTAAAGATAGTTTCATAGTTAAATTTTTAAGATATTATTATTTTTTTAAAAAAATCTTTATTTTTATTACACAAATTAATTGCACATTACACCTGATTTTGCAAATTTATTGGCTAATTATACACCAGTAATTATCACCACTACTTATAGTTATAAATATTTTTTAAAATAAATATAATAAAAAAAAGATTTATATTTAAGATTTATAGAGATATTATTAAGTTGTATAAATTGTTGTTCTGCTGAGTTAGTTAATTTTTTAAGAGATTTGAATAAAAAAGGTTTTAAAAAAATAGCAATTAAAAATTGGTTTAATTAAAAAATAGAAAAATTTAAGTAAGAATAGATATGAGTTGTGAAAATAAAATAAAGTTAGATTCTTAAAAGTATGAGAAGTATCATTAGGAAAAATTGCTTGTATCAATATATATATATAGCACAGTTGTAAATAACTTAGTATGCATTCTGGATACACAAGTATAACTGAGATGCATGAATAGTTTAAAATACTATTTATATAGAATAAGAAGTTTGTGAGACTTGATTTATGCATTCTGGATACACAAATGTAACCAAGATACATATCATATATAATTATGAGTAATGTGGGATCATATGACTAGATAGTATGAAACAAGATTATATAACTTTTTATATATGTTTGTATTTACATAATACTTTCACAAAATTTAAGTTATACAATAAAAAGTCACATAATTTGTATAACTTGAATCTGCAAATAGGTTATACAAAGAGTATTTAAATAGTTTATATAAAATAGAAATTATTATACAAAACTTATTTTGTATAATATTACAAAAATTATTGAAATTTAAGTTTTTATAAATTTATTTTAATTATAAAAGTCAGTTATTTAAGAATGCAAATAGGTAAGAGAACTCTAACACAGGTACTAGTTTGGGTATTTAAAAATACAAACAGTTAAGAGAACTTAAACTCGGGTCCTAACTCAAGTATTTAAGAATTCAAATAGGTAAAGAAACACTAATTCAGATACTAACTTAGGTATTTAAAAATGCAAATAGATAAGAAAACTTTAACTCGAGTACTAACTCAGGTATTTAAAATACAAACAGATAAGAGAACTCTAACTCAGGTACTAACTCAGGTATTTAAGAATACAAATGGATAAGAAAACTTTAACACAGATACTAATATAGGTATTAAAAAATACAAATAGGTAAAAAAATTTTAACTTAGATATTTAAAAATATAAACAGATATAGAAACTCTGCAAACAGATAAGAAGTTTAAAATAAAAATAACTCAGATACCTTCTATTTTAAGAATACTGTTGCAAGTCAACAGGTTCAGACCTAGTCTATATATATATAAAGTACAACTATCTGTAACATAGTATACATTCCAGATGTACAAATATAACTGAAATATATGAATAGTTTAAAATACTATTTATATAGGATAGAAAGTTTGTGAGACTTGATTTATATATTCTGGATGCACAAGTATAATCAAAATACATATTATATATTGTCATGGGTTATGTGAGATCATATGACTAGATAGTATGAAACAAAATCACATAACTTTTCATATATATTTGTATTTATATAATATTTTTGCAAAATTTTAAATTACACAATACAAAATTATATAATTTGTATAACTTGAATCTGCAAGTAGATTACACAAAAAATATTTAGATAGTTTACATAAAAATAAAAATTGTTATACAAAACTTATTTGTATAATATTATACAAATATGAAATTCATATTCTTATAAATTTATTTTAATTATAAAAGTCAGATATTTAAAAATACAAACAGGTAAGGGAACTCTAACACAGGTATTAACTCAGATATTTAAAAATACAAATAGGTAAGAGAACTTTAACTTAGGTATTAACTCAGATATTTAAGAATACAAACAGATAAGAAAACTCTAACTTGGGTACTAACTTGAGTATTTAAGAATACAAATGAATAAGAAAACTTTAACTCAGATACTAACTTGAGTATTTAAGAATACAAATAGGTAAGAGAACTCCAACTCAAATACTAATTTGGGTATTTAAGAATGCAAACGAGTAAAAGAACTCTAATTCAGATACTAACTTACATATTTAAAAAAACTCAGATATTTAAAAATATAAATAGGTATAGAAACTCTGCAAATGAGTAAGAGAACTTTAAAAGTATAAAATAAGAATAACTTGAATACCTTTTATTTTAAGAATACTGTTGCAAGGCAATGAGTTCAGATCTAGTATATATATATATATAGTACACTGGTGATCATAAGTAGTACAACAAAAAAAAAATTTTAGTTAAATCATATTATCTCACGCAATTCTGGGCGTATCTGTTAGTTTTTTTTTTTATTTTATTCACAAATAACAATATTTTCATTAATAAAAAAATTTAAAAAATTTAATGAACAAAATTTTTCATAGGCACAAGCTTTATTTCAAATGCCGTGTTGTATTACTTTTGCTCATTTTTATAGCAACACGACTGTAAAACAAAAAAAATTTTTTTTACATATAAAAAAAAAATTTTTTTTCTATTTTTAATACCTTATGACCGCTACTATCTTGTATATTTATCTTGTGTCTTGTTAATATCCCGAATTTGGTTTAGCAAAGGTATAAATCAGATCAATGCAGGTACCAACTTCGGACTTCTGTAATGCCACCCAGATCTTGTTTCAAAGATCTTTTCCAGTTGAAATTTGAACAGAAATATTGTTAAGCTAATAGTCGACCTAATTTATAAAAATTTAATAAGAAAAAAAATTAGAAAATAGAAATTCTAATCAAAAACCTTCGCTGAATCTTTATTAAATTGATGATATATGATTATTACAATATATTTGTCATAACTATTTTACTAACGAAATCATGTTTCAAATAGCAAATTCGTGATTTCTAACAGTAGCTATAAAATTTTTATAAAAATTTTTTTGCTATAACTCATTACCTATTGTGCTATCGATCTTGGAAAGGCCGTAAGTATTATAAATATAATACAAAATTATACCTACGTGGACCTATCCTAAATTTCACCTTAGATTTAATGTAGAAGCAAATCAATAATTTTTTAAAATGCTTTTGAATAAGGTTACTTATAATTCAGCATAAAAATTGCAATTTATAATTTGTTGAAGCAAGTTACCTTAGATAAGTTTCTAGTAATATAATTTTTGCATTTTTTTTGTAAATTCAGGCAACATTTTTACCGTATTTATACGGGTAGAGTTTTCTTTACTTAATCACTAATATTAAATTATAATTTATAGGTATAAAAAAAAAAAATATTAAAATATTAATTCTTTTTTTTTTTCAAGCGAGACTATATTTCAATAGTAGTTTAAATAGTGACAGAAGGTGTTTTACTTTGAGATTCCTAGTTGGGTTGGTTTACCCAGCAAGTAAGCAACAAACTCTCACCAACTCTTCATAAGCACGATATTCAAGTCTCTTTTATTGGTATAAGAGGCTACAAAGAAACTAATATCGTGCATCCAATCTATCACCTTTGTGTATACCACTTTTACAGCAAAAAAGAAACTTGGGCTTATTTGAACTATAGTTGTATGATTTTCTTTTTCATTAAAACTTTATTGGATGTTTTACCATAGTACAGAGATTGCAAGAATTACAATGAATTTCTGTTCTGACGTGCATTTATGTAGTACAGTCAGTATCATCTGATCTTTGCCACAAATGAGCAAAAATAATACAATACGTGATTTGTGATAAATGTACAAATATCTTTACATTAGTAATAATAACGACTACTAAAATTTTACGATTTAAAAAGGATACTATTTGTGAATAAAATAAAAAAAAAACTAACAAATACGCCCAGAATTGTGTGAGATAATATGATCTAACTAAAATTTTTTTTTGATGCACTACTTATGATCGCTAGTGTATAGTAATGCCTTGATTGAAGCCTTTGTTTTTTCTTGTAGTGAGTTAAACATTGAAAATTGGTAGAAGTTTGGAAGTAATTTTTTAAGTTAATTATTAAAATAGGTAATAATTTGATATTTAATAAAGTTATAGACCTTTTGTTATTTAATATATGAAAATAGTTTTTGTAAGAATTAAAGAATTTTAAAAACTATTTGTTAAATGGTATGTAGTAAGTTTTAAAGAAAGGAATATAAAAGGTTTTTAAGAAATTTTGTAAAGAAATATATGATAGAAATATCAACTATTCAAAGGCCTTTCGATGGTTACAATTTTGATGCTAAATTAGCAATAAAGATTTGTAATGGTTTGCGACCTAAATTTAATATAGGTGCCCCAAAATTTTATGTTGAATTAGCCAAACAATGCGACTTATAATTAAAAAAAGAAAGAAAGAAAAGAACTGATACTTATCATAGCAAGTTTTTCTGTCTTATTTTTGGATCTGTAGTCGATTTAAGCCAAAGATGCAAAAAGTAGAAAGATTAGTTTCATTTAAAATAGAATTAAAAAAAAATAAAAAACAGGTAAGAGGAATACTTATTATAAAGACCAGTTTTCCTGTCTTATTCTAAGTTCTAGCTGCTGGGTCAGAAAGATCAGATAAATTATAATTTAAAAAAAAAAAAAAATTAGTCATTGTAAATTTTGAATCTGATTTTTTATGTTTTTATATACCATAGTTTATTTATTGTGATGGCTGAAGCTGAGATTGGCTAAAAATAACTTGAAATTTTACCATATTTTAGGTTTTAATTAAAAAATTCTTCACCAAATTTTACTACATATTATGCATTGTTCTAACCCTAACTCAACTCTAACTCTAACCCTAACTTTAAATAAAATTGTAATTTCTGAAGCAGAGTGGGGGAACTTAAGTCAAGACAATAGGTGAAAAAAAATTCTAGGTAGATTCCAGATATAGGATAAGAGTATAAACAAAAAAATTCCTAATCATTCAATTGATTAGTATTAAAATTGTCAATTATATAGTACTGTGGTATATAACATATCACACTCTAAATTTAACTTTATTTACTATTACTTAGAAGTATATGATATATCATACTTTAAATTTAAATTTTATGATGCAGCATAATAAACTCTAATCGCTCATAATAAAATAAATTCGCGATAGTAGTTTAATTATAGAAATAAATGCTATATATAAGTTTAGTACAATAATAAATCAAAATTTTGAGTACTTTACTTTTGAGAAATTTTAACATATTAAAAAATGTTTAAGAATACAAGAATGAATGCTTAAAAAAAAGTGACTTATAGATATAAGCCCAATTTTTAATTAATTTCAAACAAATTAGTTTTAGAAGTTTTATATGTACTTTTTTAATTATGTATTTTTTTATGGCGTCCTATAAACTGATTTGAAATGTAGATATAATGAGAACTACTTAAATTTTTGAGATTTAATAAGTAAGATCAATTTTTTATATAAATTATATAATTACATCATCTAAAGTGGTCAAAGTGCATCAAAGATTTGATTTTATAGTGTTAAAACTTTTATCTTTCATTGGACAGATATATAAAGATAAGTATATAATTGTTATACACTTATACTATAAGAATTTTTATTAATATCTTGCAAATAATTAGGTTTGTTTACAAATACAAAGTGGTACTCCGGAACCCAACGGATTCCATTTTTCTAGTTTTAATTAATAACTTTTAATATAACGTAACTTTGATAACTTTTAATATAGTGTACTATGAAAATATATCATAAAAATATTACAGATAAAATTATTGATTGTGTCAGAGAAATGATTGTTGGGAAAATGATTGTGTTCAGGAAAATGATTTGTCAGGGAAATAATTTGCCAGGGAAATGATTTGTCAGGAAAATGATTGTATAGAGGAAATAATTTGTCAGGGAAATGATTTGTCAAGGAAATAATTTGTTGGGGAAATAATTGTATCATAGAAAGGATTGTATCGGGGAAATGATTTGTTGAAGAAATAAATGTCAGGGAAATGAGTGCGTTGGGAAGATGACTTGGCAGGAAAGTAGTTGTCAGAAAAATCAATGTTGGGGAAATGATAGAGATCCCTTCGATATGTCAAGAATGAATAAATGTGTTTTCTACTTCTGGCTTGTCTTTTGTATTTGGTAAGGCCACTCAAATTTAATATCTTAGTTTTCATTACATAAAACTTTTAAATAGACCAGTTAGCTTTTTTAAAAAATTTTTTTTTATAGCTATTATTATTATTCTTGGAACACTTTATGAAAAATTAACTAAATAATTATTCTGCTGATTCAATAAGTTATTGATATCAGCATGATCAATATAACATTTATTATTTACAAAGATAGTTTGAAGCTAGGTACGTATATAGATGATAATCAATTTGCAAATTTATGGTGCAACAATGACAATTATTAATTGATAATGGCCAAATAATCAATATTGATATATAGCATATTTGCTAAAAAATAGTTGAAAAAAATTTAGAAGGGTTATCAATTTGAACAATTACTAAACACTTAGGTGTTAGGAGATCTTTAATAAGTCATTTTCAACTAATTTCAAAAATATGGTTGCGTTGAAAGACTTCCTATTAAACCTGAATAATATAAAATATCTTGAGATCTTAACAGAAGAAAAGGCCAACTAATAATTGTATGTTACAATTAGAAATTGAACTTATTAGGACGTGAACGTAGAGATCCTTTAAGGCCTTTTAGTTTCATATGAGTTTGAATTTAAAATCAATTAGCACCTTTATCCTTAGACTATCTTCGTAAATAATATTACATTAATTATGCTGAGAATCAACAGAATAATCATTCGGTCAATTTTTCATAAGGTGTCCTAGAAATATTAAAATTTATAAAAATTTTTTTTTACAAATTTTCAAACTTTGACCTGGGTGGGTTATAAGAACCAATTAATTTTGCATAGCTTAATTTTTTTTTCTTTTTTTACAAAAAAGACTTGTTAATCGAAATTTCTATTGTTTAGGTTACTCTCTTATACTTTTGAGTTTATATTCAAGATATTTTTATTTATTATTATTTTAATAAATTTAATTATTCTTGCCCTTATAATCATTTTTGTTTAAGTTTTTAATAAAAATTTGTTGATTTTTTTACTTAAGACAATTGAGTTATTATTAATTACAATGAACTAGTCTGCAAACACTATAAATTATCAATTAATCCAATTGATCCTTACATAAATTTTAAATTAATAAATAAAAAAGTTCATCATACTGCCAGAAATTAGAATGCGGGCATAAAAATGAAATAACACTTATTTATGCCTTTACTCCTATTATATAATAATAAATAGCCTAAACATTTCGTACAGATTAATCATATTTACAAATTGATAATAAATTAGTTCTTAATATCAATTCTATGCTTATAACAATTGCAAACCTAAAAATTCAATATTCAGTTTTTTAAAATAAAATTTATATCCATCAAAAGGTTTTTGTCCAGTTGATATTTCAGATATAATAATACTAAACTTATAAATATCTGCTGCTTGGGTATAGAGCTTCGATCCTATTTTTGACAAGCAATACAGATTCTATTAAATCTAGATTGAATCTATATTAGATTATATATAAAGCTAGCTTTGTAGCATATCCTTAGGTTCGTTAAATAATTTCTTTGACCAATCTGAATAAAAATCACTGATCTAAATATCTGAATCCATCTGAATTTAAAGATCAATTCAGATAGTTGGATTAAGAATCGAAGTCCTATTTGGATAAACTGCTGTTTGACTAATAAAACTTTAAAAGCAATATAAGGCATAATTCTAAAATATTATCTAAAACACACTTCCTTTTTATAAGCCTACAATTTTAACAATAAATGAATTTTTTCCTTTTAATATTCATATTAAAAATTAGAATAAATTATTTGAATCACTATACCTATAGTTTTTAAGCGAAACCCACTTACATGGTAACAACTAAAACTGGTGAATAGCAAAAGGCGAAACCTTGGTAAAACCACAAATCTTTCAAAAGCGAAACCTGGCAAAAGTCAAGAGCAAACAAAGTCTACATTTAAAAAGGCAAAACTATAATTAGCAATTTTTCTAATATTAAAATAAGGTATGACAGTTAGATGTTGTTATTGCACAAAAATACAACTTATATAAATAATCATTGTATATTTACCAGACTCTTCTAAAAATTGTAATCAGTGATGTATAACAATATTGTAATTACTGTATACTGGGTGTTCAAAAAGTTTCTATACAGTTACTTTTTTTTTTTTAAGTGTATATTATCATATTTAAAAAAGAGAGATCATGTATAGAAACTTTTTGAACACCCGGTATGCTAGAACAATGGTTAAACTCAACTTTCCTATTACTATAAACTGCTATATAAAAGACCTGGGTCTCTTACATTTATCAATATTAAAACTTAATATTAACCTGGATCTAATACATGAGGGATCTTTTATATAGCAGTTTACAGTATTAAAGATGCGAGTTGGATTTGTTAAAGTTGAACTAGTAAATCTAATCATTGCTTATATTAAAAATAGAATAAAGCTTACGAAAAGTACTTACATTAATCAGGAGTAATAGTAAAAGATTTGGTTTATGCTTTTAAGATTTAGATTTATGAGAATTAAGCTCTATACTTGCTAAAAATCGTTTTTTTTTATTTTTTAAAATAAAAAAAAATTTTGGCAAATTAGAAATTTTTTGTGTCAAGTATATACAAAATTGAAATGATAAACCAACTTTGTAGACGTAATGTTTCTTGAGTTTGTTTTTTGCCTTATTTTAAACTCGATTATAGAAAAGTACTTATCCTTGTTATTCACTAAACTAGATTCTAAATGCAGTTTCCTTTTTGAAACCCCTAAAAATATTGATTGAAAAAGATCTACCCATTGTAATTTACTATAAAAATCGATTTTTAATATAAGTATTGATCATTCAAATTTCATATAAAAAAATTTACCCTGTGATCTGTGTGACAAATCAGATAACTGTTATATAAATAACAGCATGTAGATATAAATTTTAATGATATTTTTATTAATATAATTTTATAATAAATTAATTAACACTCTAATCAATTATATAAATTACAGAATATGGATATAAATTTCATAATTTTGTAATGAATTAATTAACACTCCAATCGATTACATAAATTATATCATGTAGATTTAAATTTTAATGAAATTTATTTATTAAATTATAATTTTATAATACTCTAATCAATTGTATAAATTACAGGATATGAGTATAAATTTTAATGATATTTATTATTAAATTATAATCTTACTAGTGCGGTTGGTGGCACTTTGTACTACCTATCTTATTCAATATCTGAGAAAAAAATTTAGTAAAGCCTAAATAGAATATTCAAGTAAATTTATTAATACTTTTTATACTCACTATTAAACTAATAATATTAAATAAGTACTGTTAATAGCAAATATTAATAATAAATTATGAAATCCCAAATTTTAATAAACATTGAAGTTTCTAAGATACTATTTGAATATTTCGATTAAGTGAATATAAGATAAATTAAAAAAAATTCAATAATAATGAATAATAAATGCAAGTACTGTATTATATTATAAGAAATGATCAAGTATTTAAAATCGAGAGATAGAAAAACATTAGTAAAATACAATATTTGAAATTGTCACTAAAAGATTCAACAATGCTAAATAATAATATTATTATAAACCTACTTATCAATAATATCATAAATCTACCCAAATTATTAAACTACCTGCTGTTAAAGATTGTAAGAGAAATGCAATTTGAAACTAATCAAAATTGTTTTCGACTCTAATTTTTAAAAAAAAACAAATACAAAATATGTTAGTGTTTAAAGTAATTTTAACTCATACAAAATTTATAAAAACAAAAAAAAAGAAAAATTATTCTGCTTAAATATGAGGATATAACTCTGGTTGGGATATAACCCAATAGAATATAACCCAGGTATGATTAAAATGTTTCTAAATCTGTGCAATCTGATAATTCAAGTGGCAAAATTTTGTTAATATATCATATAGCCAAATAACAATTGTAAAATTATTTAGACCTGATATTAGGATTAGATTTGGTCAATTTTTATTTAGGCTGTCTCAATTAACAATTGGGACTAAAATTGTCATTTTTTAGTCAGTAAGTTTTTTTATAATTAAATTTTGGAAACGTTCCATATTAATAATTATAAAAAAATCAATTTATTTTACCTTTAATTTCTCTCGCAATATTTAACATTTTTGAATTTTATAAAAGCAAGATGTTTAATAAAAAGTGTTTTTACAAAAGTAATAACGTTAGAATTTTATCTTACTAATTGAAATATTTTATAGCTTACCTGGATATCTACTACTACACGATTTATATATATAGCGACATAGTAAATCAATGGCCAGATTTATAAAAATCTAATTTTTTATAACTTTTGAACCAATGAGCATGTACAAATAAAATTATATTTGTCAAAGCTTTCTTAATGTACTTTTTCAATTTATGAGAAAACCCGGGCAATGAATTACTATATGATCGTTTAAATCATATGATAAAAACACTCAGGTAAGCCATAATATATTTTAATTAGTAAGATAAAATTTTAATATTATTAGGCCACACAAATTTAATACTTTGGTTTTCATAACATGAAACTTTTAAACCGACCCAGCTGGCTGGCTTTTTTTTTAAATTTCATATATAAAAGTTTTATAATTAAAAAAATTTAAAAAATCTACCTGGTTATTAAAACTTATAAAAAATTTTTTTTACAAGTTTTCGAATTTTGACCCTGCTGGGTTATGAAAACCAATTAATTAATTTTGCATGGCCTTACTTTTGTAAAAATACTTTTTATTAAATATCTTGCTTTTATAGAATTTAAAAATATTAAATATTGCTGTATTGTGAAAGAAATTAAAGGCAAAGTAAATTAATTTTTTTATAATGATTTATAATATAGAATGTAGATCCCCAAAAAAATTTCTATATATTCATATACTCTTTAGTAATTTATGTTATAATTGCATATTGATAACCTAATTTATCAAATCACCTAAATATCGTAACTTGTAATGACCAATCAAAATATTAAAATATATAGCTTTTTGCTAATTTATTTAATCACCTAAATATCATAACTTGTAACGACCAATCAAAAATATTAAAATACACAGTGTTTTGCAAAAATTTCTCAGTTATAATAATTCGGTAATTCGGTAATTCAGAAATTATGTATAATTGCACATTATAGCTTAACGTTAATAATTTAGTAATTATATCATAATTGCATAGTGATAATCTAATTTATTAAATCACCTGAATATCTTATCTCTTAATGACCAATTAATCATAATTACTGAATTATTTTGATAGAGATTTTGCAGATCACATAACTTGTAACAACCAATCAAACTATTAAAATACACAGCTTTTCTCGCTTAAATCATATAGATCAAAATATATAGACCCAAAATTCCTATACTCTGATCATAGTTTTTGGATATAGCTAATCAAAAACATTAAAGTGCACAGACCCAAAATTAAATTATATAGATAGATAGATTACTCAGAATTCTCATACTCAGGTCATGCTTTTTACTATGTCCATCCGTTAAACATTAAAATGCACAAACTCAAAATTAAATATCTACATATTAAGTAAGTTTTATATTGATCCAAATGTGCGTTATTTTATAATGTTGTTTGATAATAAATTAATTAAACCTCAATCGATTATATAAATTACAGTATGTTAGTATAAATTTCAATGATATTTATTTATTAACTTATAATTTTATAATGAATTAACCAATACTCCAATCGATTATATAAATTACAAGATGTGAATATAAATTTTAATAAAATTTATTTATTAAGTTATAACTTTATAACAAATTAATCAATACTCCAATCAATTGTATAAATTACAGAATGTGAATATAAATTTTAATGAAATTTATTTATTAAAGCAAATCTATTTGTTGCTAGCAGTGATGTGGTAATAGTAGCAATTGGCCAATCACATCATAGGATCAGGTATAATTTTTGTATAACCTAAAAATAAAGAAACATAGAAAATTTTCAAAAAGATACTATATCTCAAAATTTTGTCTATAAAACTACCTTTAGTATTCTAATTAAAAAAATTTTTTGCAAAATTTTACTATATGTTATGCTTTATCCCATCCCAACTCAGCTCTAAACTTGACTCTAATGATAATTAACTTTAGTATTTATTTTGATTCCATTATATAATGTGATTGAAAATTATAACTGTCACTATATTACTACTAGTGACAGCTAGATTTTTTCTATTTATTAAATTATAATTTTATAATGAATTAACTAATACTTCAATCGATTGCATAAATTACATAATATAAGTATAAATTTTAATATTTATTTATTATATAAATTATAATTTTATAATAAATTAATCAATACTTTAATCGATTGCATAAATTACAGGAAGTGAGCATAATATTCATCAATATTTATTTATTAAATTATAATTTTATAATGAATAATCAATATTCTAACTGATTATTTAAATTACAAATGGTAAAAATTTCAATAAAGCTTATTGTTACTGATAAAACCAGAATTAGAAACCTTGATTTAAAATATAAATTTTATCTAAGTTCACTTATATTCTTGAGACTAAAGCTAAATCCTAACTTAGCAAAATGCTGTACCAAAAATATTTGAAAATTTCATATTAAAAATATTAAATTATCTAGCTTTAGATAATTTCAGTTTCAGTTGTAACAATTATTAATATTTTATTATTAAATTATAATTTTATAATAAATTAATCAATACTCTAATTATACAAATTACTAGAAGTGAGCATAAATTTTAATAATATTTATTAATATTTATTTGTTAGACTGTAATTTTATAATGAATTAATTAATGTTCTAATTGATTATATAAATTTAAAAAATATTTAATTGATTGCAGATATTTATAATTTTATAATGAATTAACAATACTCTAATTGTTTATAGTAGATATTAATAATACAATATTTATTTAATAAACTATAATTTTTATAATGAATTAATCAATATTCTACGATTATAGAGAGTATATATAAATTTCAATAATATTTATTAATATTTTATTGTTAAATTATAGTGAATTAATTAATATTCTAGTTTATTATATAAATTATAGTTAGTAAGTATAAATTTCAATAATATTTATCAATATTTATTTGTTAAATTAGAGAGCTAACACTTATTATATAAATATAATCCTCTTTGATTCAATCTTTTTTGTTTTCTTTCTTGTTCTTTTTGCTGTTCTGTATTTTTTTTTGTTGTTCTCTCTGTGTTTTTCTGTCATTCTCTTTGAGTTCTCTTTTTTATTTTTTTTGTGTTCTTTCTATCATTTTCTTTATTATTTTCTCTGTCATTTTTTTTGTTTTCTATTTTCACTGTTGTTCACCATTTTCCCTGTCATTCTTTGTTCTTTTTGTCATTCAAAGTTCTTCCTGTTATTCTCTATTCTTTCCATACTCTCTGCTGTTTCCTATTCTTCTTGTTATTTTCTATTCTCTGTTATTCTATGTTCTCTATTGTTCTCTGTTTTTTATTGTTCTTTGTTGTTTTCTGTTCTCTGTTGTTTTCTGTTCTTCATCTTTTTCTGCTATTTTTTATTGTTCTCTGTTATTCTCTGCTATTCTCTATTATTTTTTGCTATTTTCTATTGTTCTTTGCTATTCTCTGTTGTTTTCTGCTATTTTTCAATATTCTCTGCTATTCTCTATCATTCTCTGTCATTCTTTGCTATGGTTATAGATATTTTTGATACATTTAAATTTTATTATAATAAGCAAGCTTTTTAAATAATTTTATAAATATTAATTTAAATTTTGTAATTTTATTTTTAAATAAAAAATTTTAAGATTTGGGATTAATTTTATTTGTAATTTGTGGGATAACTAAGAGAGTACCTGCAAATAATTAGTATGAATTAATCTGTTTTCTCTATAATTTCTAGAATTTTATCTTGTTGTGACTTGTTTAAAGTAATTAAGTTTTTTAATAATTATAAAAACTAGCAATTTTCATAATAATGATTTCAATTTTTTATTAAAAAATTGCTAAGGTTTTCTAGTTTCTTCTAGAAATATTCTAATAATAAATTATAGGTATGAAATTTCTAAAAATTCTAGGTTTATTGCTATTTACCTTAAAATATGGCTTGCCTTTAGTTATTTGGGTCAGTAAATTAAATCTGTTAAAGCAAAATGATAAACTGCCAGATTATTTTTAAATATTTAAAAATAATTCATCTTTGAATCCAGATATAAAGAATTATCAAATAGGCTTTAATTAGTATTATTAGTCTTTATAACTAATAGTTGGGTACAATTTCCTTCTAAGGCATCCTAAAATTTTCTATTTTAAAATAAATTTATAAATAATAAATATATTAATATTTATAAAAGTTAATAGTGTATATGAATTTACTATATTAACTTGTATTCAATTATTAGATTTATCTAGTATTATTAAAGAAACTAGATTAAATACAACAATTAATTACTACAGTCAAATAGTGTCTATTAAAAGTACCTATCAAAAGCAAGAAGCAAGATTTGCAATATTTCCAAATACAAAAGGTGATAATATAGATCTAAGAAAGCAACAAAAATAGCTAAAGACTGCATAGTCAAAAATACAAACTCTAAGACAGACTCAAAATATAAATGGAAATGTATAATGATACAGCAGCCCAAGCAGCAAAGGTATCAATAATATAATATACAATAATTATAAACCAAGCCAAATTATATTAAAAATATACAGAATATACAAACCAAAGCAATGATATTAAAAATAAAATAACACAGTTTTCACAAACTACAAAGACATAGTTCAAATAGCATAATAATTAACAGTATTGTAAATAAAATACTATTTAGCATACAAGTGAAATTATTGTTAAGCATGATATAGTATGATGCAACTTACTATAAAATTGTGTAGTAAGACATGAAAAGATACAAATAATAACTTGTATAGAAATGAATTAATAACAATCAAAAATCAATTTTAGAGTAACTATCATATAATAGATTGAAATGAATATTCTTTAAATGTAAATAGATTATTATAGATTAATATAAATGAATCATTAAAGAGTGACTATAATAATATAACAATTAAAAAATGTGAAGTAATTTATTAAATGATAAATAAATATGCAGAAAGCATATGTTGCTGTTGGCCAGATGCTTACTTTTAGATAATTCCATCTGCAAAGCAGTTAGTACATTGTATCAAAATAGTGCAGAAGTACTAAAAAGTTATAGAAAAACTTATCAAATATAAAAAATAGAAAGAATCATTCAGAAATTCAAACAATTATCAGCAATTAATCTAGATAATGTTCTTGTATCAAAAAAATGCAATACAATATCAGATAAGAGTATGCATTGTGAGTCACTAGCAAATTTAAATAAAATATTATAAATCAATCCCAACAATATATTTGTGTTAGAAACTTACTATATAATATGCAAATACGTTAAATCAATTGCAAAGCTTAAATAGATTATAAAATTGTGAAAAAATTTTGTATAATAAACAAATCACTTTCAGTTATAAATAGATTATTAGAAATTATAATAAAAGAATTACTTCCAGTTGTAAATAGATCATTGAAAATAAATTTAAATAATACACTTGTATTATAACAATATGAAACAACTTATCATATACTATGGATTATTTACAAACTTAGATAGATAATTAAAATTGAATCTCATTAAGTAAATGAGAACAAACTTATTAATAAAGAATATTATATGTCTTACAGAAAACTCTGAGAACTTATACACACTGAATATACAAATCAAAACAATATAATAAAATAAACTATCAGATATCCTTCAAATATACATAACAATTAATAGAGAATAGCAGATATATGATAAAGTACAAAATCAATACAAAAAAAATAAGGCGTAAATATAGTATAGCTTATCTCTACTCTAAAAATTAGAGTATATACTCTAAAAATTAGAATATATATTCCAAAAAATGGGGTATATACTCTAAAAGCTCACATAGATTCTAATAACATAAAAAAAGACTTTAAACTCTAAAAATTAAGATCATATAATATAAAATATACTCTAAAAAATAGGGTATATACTCTAAAAAATAGAGTATATATTCTAAAAATAGGCATATACTCTAAAAAATAAGGTAAAAAATGATATTATATATAACTACATATATACACATGCGGGTCCTCCTATAATAATTCAGGCTAAAAATTGGTATAATGCTGGTAAAAAGAGGTAACTATACTATATTTTAGCCAAAAATAAAAGTTATTATAACAAAAAGATAAAACTAAATATTATAGTGGTTAATTATACTATAAATGAAATACTATTGAATGAACAAGCAGCAATATATTAGGTATAAAGAAATGCTTGTAGGCTGTTCAAATAAGTCTTTATAAAATGGATCCTAAGATACAAATATATTAAAGCTGTAGAGTAATATATAATTGATTAAAAAATTATGAAAAATCATCTGCAGATTTAATTTAATCATTAAAAATTGGACAAATAGTGAAGATATATTATTATAAAACTAGAAAATATAATATAATAATTACTAATAAAGTATAAACAACTACAAAGCAATACAATTGTGTTAAGGTATCAAGGAGTGGCCTATTAATGATAGCATTAGAAA
>CAJVQC010000002.1:0-29505 GCA_910592285.1 Racocetra persica | reverse complement strand
TGATCGTTGGTTGGAGAAGTGCCGCCGTTTGAGTTAGATTAACAGTGAAGTCCCCTTCATTGTGAACCCGCACGACAGATATATATATTTTTTTTTAAATATTAAGGTGACTACTTGGGGGTTTGGCACAATTTATTAACTTCTCAGTTCAATTATTGGGATACTTAGTAGGTATCCCTTGACTTTGTTACATTAACGAGAGTACAATTAGTCACACGTACAACTTTAGTTATTGTCTAATTAAGACTCTGCTATATCTATTTCTATCTATAGTTACCCACCAATTGCTATACCTAAGATCTGCTTGTAGATCCCCTATTTAAACCCTCTGATCGACTTAGCGCTATCAGATAATTTCCTGGAAGAGTACCTGCCCTAAGGCCCCTTAGGACTACTTTATCCTCGTGGTAAACCTACTAGAGTGATCCATGCTCCACATATGTATTACCTAGATTTTTCGGTACTTACACCCCAATTTGAGTACTGGAACTTGCAATCTTCTGCATCGCTACCATATCTACTCCTTGCCCTTACAAGGTTCATTCTGATCCCGATATTCACTTTCAACCAGCCCTTATACCGATCACTCCCTAACTAACAAACCAGTTAGCCCGGAAGGGTTGTTATATCTAGGCTCTAAGTGCCTTCTGGTTTTACTTCTCTTGGTTTCAAATTCTGTAGCATCAGACCTTTTTCTCCGGTATGATTCTGGTGGCCAGGTTGGTGAACCCTTCTTGCCCCAGGATTGTTCGTCCAGTTCTTTGGTCTCCAATTCTAATTTTCCATAGTATCGTCGAAGATCTTTACTACTCCCAGCTTGGGTCTTGCCAAACGGGTTTCAAATATTCTGGTTCCTTGGATTTGAATCATCCTAAAGCTTCCATAACAAGATGGTGGTACCAAGGTTACAGGTAATATACCCAACTGATCATCAAATAAATGTTACCAAAACACAGGCCTATTTTTCGAAAAACGTCTCCAGTAGAAATCGAACTCTAGACCTGCTGCTTGGGGATGACAACTTAACCACTACTTTATATTGCCACACCCTTGTTAAATAAGATATATAATTTATTAATTAGTTAATAAATATTAAAAAAATAGATATTCTATAGAATAAATAGACATTATAAAAAATAAACTTTACTAATGATTAGTAATTATTAATTTTTTAATAGTAAAGTTGTAAAGTTTGTAGAGTTTGTTTATCTATTCTATAGAATATTAAAAAATTATTTGTATAAAAATTGAATATATTAAAACTTAGACAAGAAGTATATATCAAAAATATAGAATATCACTAAAATTAAAAAAGATGTTAAAGTAATTTAAAAATATAACAAGTAAGAAAAAAATTAAAAAATTCAAGAATTAAAAAAATTTAAATAAAAAGTCTTTTATTCAATTTATTTTGCTTTTATTTTTATTAAATTGCAGTTTAAATAATAATTGATAGATTATATATCTTACTTAATAATCTGAAATACAACATATACAAATAAGACTTTTAACAAAAAATTATTTATAATATATTGAAGTAAGATTCTAAAATTTTAATATTAGCCAAACTGCTTTACTAAAAAAAAGTATATCTAAACTAAACTATCTTAATTAAAGGTTTAAAGAAGTGATTAATAGTTATTAAAGTATTAAAAATATATTACAAAATAGGTTCTAAAATTTGAATAAACTTTACAAGAACACAAAATAAATTGTATAATAGCAATCAGACTATATTTAGATTATACAAAGATAGAAACAAAAGAAAAATTAATGAAAAGAAATAATTAAAATATAGATATAAAAACTAGAAGTATATAGCTCTAATTCTAAAATATTAATATCTTTATTATAAATCTAGAGTATAAGTAGTAGATTTTAATTTATTGTTATAAGTAGACTATAATATTCTTAATATAATACAAGTAATACAGTATATAGCTATAGTAATCTGTTATAATAATATAGTAGTATAAATATAAAATATAACTTTACTAAAGGTAGTTTATAAAAAGTATATTACTATTTGTTAAGATTTGCTATGTGATGCTAATAAAAAGATTTTAATTTATTTTGTTTAGATATATAGCATATTAGTTTGTAGAATTATTAATAATAAAAAAGAATTATAAAGGTATATCAATATCTAATAATAAATGATAAAAGTTATTGAAAAATATATAGTTTTAAAAAATATTATTAATAGACAAATCATGAATCATCTAAACAAATTTTTTTTTTTTATATATAAATTTTACTATAAACCTGAATATGGAGTGCTTCTATCTAAAACTTTTTTTTACTAAGTAAATTACTCTTGGGCTTATAACAAAAGTTGTAAAGCTTATCAAGAAGTATTTAATGATAGTAAGAATATTAAAATCGGCTTAGTAGTTCTTGAGAAATCTTTAAAAAACTTCTTTTTCACATATAAAATTTCTTTAAAAAAATCAATTTTTTTAAAGAAATTTTATATGTGAAAAAGAAGTTTTTAAAGATTTCTCAAGAACTACCAAGCTGATTTTAATATTTTTACTACTATTGGATGCTTCTTGATAAGCTTTACAACTTTTGTTATAAGCCCAAGAGTAATTTACTTAGTAAAAAAAAGGTTTTAGATAGAAGCACTCTATATTTGGACTTATAGTAAAATTTATATATAAAAAAAATATATTTATTTAGATGACTCGTGATTTGCCTATTAAATATTTATCTAAATCTCTATATATATAAATACACTTTAGATTATAGACTTTTAAATTCTTTTTAATAATTTAATTTTAAACAAATGAATAGATTACTAGTTAAATAATATATAAATAAATTAATAATTTAGCTAATATCTTTATATTCTATTTTAGAGATCATCTAAACTAAATTAATTATTACTAAATTTATAAAGAAAAATTATATAATATATATAAATTACTATAATCTCAATCTTATATATAAATATAGATAGCAGTAAAATTTAAAAAAAATTTAATAATAATTACTAATTATTTTTATTGTTAAAATTTTTTTAAATTCTATTACTATTAATATATATAGATATTCTATCTAGTATTTTACAGATTCAATCTGATATTTGAATCTAATCTAGATCTGAATTATTAGATCAAATTTAGATCTATAATTTTAGAATTTGAATTTATTTAAAAATCTGATTTAGTTATACTAGTTTTGATCTAGTGCTCTAATTGGTTATAAATAAAATACTCTAATTAGTTAACTTTTGTAAATAAATATAATCTCTATATAATAATAAAAAAACTTTTTAAAATAAAATCTTTTTTATTATAGTTTTTATAATAATAATATATCTATGAATAAAATACAACTCTCACTGATGATCACTTGTACCAACTTTTTACTAAAAGCAAGTAGAAGACTCAAGACCAGAAGTTAACAACAACTTGAAGTTTACTTAATATGAACTGTTGTCAACAAAGTTTTTAAATGTAATACACTGAGAAGTGGGCATTTTGAACGGTTTGCAAAGGGGTCAAGCCTTTCTTCTCTTTGGTAGACTCTCCTTTGCGTTCAGTATCCAAACCAGAGAAGTCTCTGGGAACAGTAAGTAGAAGGTAAACTCAAGTTTGTTTGGAAACAGAAGGCTATGAAGAACTCTTGGAAGAACACTCTCTGGTTAGAAACTTGCAAAACTACAACTACCCTCTTGCTATTTTCTTTTTCATAATTTTCGACAAAAAGTAGGGATTTGGCTTACTCTCTCCAAAAGATCGGCATTGTTTATCACTTCTATTTTCAGCAAGTTATGAGTTTTGATATGACGATTGGAGAACAAAACAAATCATGTGTGTGGAGGAAGTTCTAATAGATTTTTGGATCAAAGTGAGATAAATGGCACATACCATGTTTGGATCAGGCGTGGCTATCAGGTAGCCTTCTATTCGGATGTACTGAGAAAGTAGCTTCTAAAGACAGTGATCGAAAAGACCAATCTTGTTAACCTGGAATATGGAGGAGCACATTTGAAATGAAAAACTATAAGTGGCAAAACCATTTGTAATCAGGGTTAGCTTAAAGTAAAAAAAACTTTAGAATTAACGATCACATGATCAAGGCTTGAAAATTGGACATTCTAGGATTCAAGATGGATTTAAAAGAAAGTTGTGAACTAGAGCGATAATTTAGAGATATGCTTATTCCGAAGTCATATGCATAGAATTTTTAGCCCTTAGCACAGATTAAAGTATATTTTAGTATATGTTTATGTTTCTTTTTGTTAGATAGCTCTATATATAGATTTCTACAACCATGTAGATAGTTTTTATCTGGTTAGCAAGTTTTATATCTGAAGATAAGTTCTTATAGATTTTAGGATAGTATTTAGACTTCTTTATATTTTGGTTGTTTTCTTTGTTCTTTTGTTTATATTTTACCTCTTTTTCGTTCTTTTTATATCCAATTTTTTTTTTTTTTTACTTCTCTACGAGAAAGTATCATCAGATTGGTGATACTCTATTGTAGGGCAGTGATTCTGACAAGGTCGGTAAAAACTATCTGTTGATATCTGGGGATTACATCTTCAGAAAGTCAAGGATCCCAAAAGGAGAAAAATTGTTCACTTAGACAGGCCGCTCCTGGGTCAATACTTTAGCATAAAAATCTTGGCTTGGCCATGGTTTCTACTGCGATAATGAGTGATTAAGAGAATTTTTATTTGGACAGGCATATAGTAATTTAGAACTAGACGATAGGTTTAGCTAACTGAATTCTTGTAATAATTTACTGCCTATATATAAAATAAAAGTAGGATTGCTGAAGTAAAAAAAAAATATATCTATGAATAAATATTTTTTTAAGATTTTTTCTAAAATTTTTTCTAAAATTTTTTATAAGAGTTTTTCTAAAGATTTTTTTAAAGATTTTTTTAATATTTTTCTAAGGATGTTTTTAAGATTTTTTTAAATTTTTTCTAAGATTTTAAATTTTTTTTACAAATAAAAATTGTCTTTTTTTTTAAAATAAATTGTTGATTTATTTTGTAAATACATATTTGTATATTTTTTCTTATTTTTAACAAACTGGTTATTTAATATCAGCTTACTTACTCCTTATAATGATTATTTAATATTAGTTTTGTTTATATTTTTCTTATGATTATTCAATATTAGTCTCATTTACATCCTTTTAGAATTTGCAAAAAGATTATAAACAAATATTTATATAGAAGAATCTAAAGCTAGTAAATTAGTTAAATTACAAGCCAATCAACTCTTTCTGCTGATTATCAAAACACAAATTTTTACAGAAAAACAAAAACACAAAATCAACAGAACTCAAGAATAGCACTAAGATGCAAAGCTTACATAACTAAATAAAAAGAAGAAAAATATAAACAACACTCTGTCTCTTAGGAGACTAGAGTTGAGAAGTCAACTCATCGAGATATAGAAGAAAAACTTGGAAATATAGCAGTTTTTCATCATCTGTAAGCAATTTTTTGGAGAAAGCACTTGATCTTGTAGTGCAGATCTGTTGATGTGATACAACTATACAATACATAACAAAAAGAAAACAACACAAACATGTAAAGCAACACATGATGAATACAACAAGAAAAACAACAACAATAGAGAAGCCAAATCATATGAAGCAAACTGAAAAAGAAATTTCTAAAAATAAATGAGGATAACAAATTTTAGCAGCAGCAAGATGTGTACTAGAGAAACTATTAGCAGAAGTAGACAAAAAGAAGTTAAAAGAATATAAACAGAAATATAGAAAATAATATAGCAAAGATACAGAAGAAGATTTAGATTATAAATGTCGCAACTTTATTGTAAAAAGCAAAATTAAAGCCTTTCTGCCAGATATTACAAAACAAGATCTCTATATACTAGATATTATAATAGAATGCTTACTACTACAAAAGAAACAATATAAGAAAAGATTAAAAAAATTTTGTATAGAAAATTTAAACAAGTGGAGAAGAAACAAACAAGTCAAGAAAAACAAGAAAATGATACAAGAATTGGCCAAAAAATTCAAATTCAAGGCAAAGAAAATACTAAAAAAACTTGCAAGAAGAAAGAAAGAAAACCAGAAATGGCCAATAAAGACAAAAACAAAAAAAACATAGAAAATAATATAGAAAATATTAAAATAATGAAAGTCTTAGAAAAAATTAATAAAGAAGCACAATATAGTATAATTAGAGCAAAGCAAAGTATGACTTATGGGGAAATACTAAATGCAGAAAATACAATAAAAATACAAGATTTACAAAGTGTTTTAGAGAAACTACAAAAGAAACAAGAAGACTAGAATCTAATCATAAGAAGCAACAACAACTCAGAAGAAACTTGAAATAACTTAGAATCTAGCACAAAAGAAAATGCAGCAAAGCAAAAAGAAACACGGACCTAGAAATAGTAGAAGAAAGAAACTTAAAAAGAAGAAACAAGTATATTACCCAATACAAAAAAGATAAAAATTGTTAGAGAAGAAACAAAAAAGAGCACCAAGGCTTTACTAAAGAAAACGAGAAGAACAATGAATTAGAAAAAGAAAAAGAAAAAGAAGCATCTAGAGAAAAGATAGAGTCACAAAATAACAGTATACAAGAAGTAACAATAATTCTCAATAAAAAAAAAAACTTCTAGAAAAAGAAAAAAAAAAGAAGCAGAATAAACAAATAGAAGAAAAGAGAAAAAACAGTATACAACTAATTTAGAAAATTAAAATAACAAAACCAAAAAAAAAAAAAAAATACACTTGGAAAAGAAATATATAAATCAAAGCAACAGGAAGTTAAGAAGAAGCAATAGACAAACTAGAGTTACAAGATCACAGAAAACAAGCCAGACTATCAAAGAGAAGACAAATTCAAGCTCTAGTACAAAGAAGATGAATTTGAGCCTGAATACAAGTCTGAAAAAGAAGAAAAAAAAGAAAACTAAGCTAGAAGAATTGAAAGAAAAAGAAGAAAAGAAGATCTCTCAAGAGATCGAACTTAACAAGCTATAGCAAAAGAAGAAAAATAAAAAAATATGATACATAATTTAAAAAAGATAGTTGATAAAGAAAAATATACAATTCTTACCAATAGAGTGGTCACTAAGGATATTTGTAATCAACCTGCAAGTCAAGGCCTTGGCTGTGGCATATTAAAAAGAATTTGTTAATCACTAAAAAGGTTGGTAGCTTCTAATCAAGGATCAGAAGAATTAAATCCTCAGTAAGTTGAGGATCCAATGTAAAGTAAATTGGCTACTTAGGCAGGCCGCACCTGGGCTTTTATAGTCGAGTAAGTTTTTATTAGTACAGGAATATAGTATAGAAATTTTATATTTAATATAAATATAAAGTTCTAGTACTTCTGATTTAAATAATAGATGCAGAATTACTAAAAAAAATCAAATTACAAGCTAGTAGTAATAAGTTTTTAATATATTTCAGATAAGATTTTCTGAATAAACAAATTATATTATATAGTTAATATATTTTAAGTATCTGAATAACATAATTATAATGTTCTTTGTAGATTTTCATATAGAAATACTATAAAAAAAGCTATACAATATATATTTTTTGCAAAAAAAAGTTTATATATAAAGAAAAAACTATATCAAATCTTAAAAAGTATTTAATACTCATAAGAATAAGATATTTAAATTAAACATATTAAAGAAAATAGTGGCCCCTCTGTTATTAATATATTGAGAAATATAATTTTTAGAATTTGTAATAGTTAAGAATACAGTTAAACCTCCATAAATACAACGTGTACAGACCAGCCTAAAATATGCATTTAGGGAGGTTTGCATTTATAGAGAGTCAATCAAATTGCAGCTTTTAATATTTGATCTGCAAACTTGTATAACAAACTTAAATACTGACTTCTGATTGGCTACGTGCACTTAGGGAGGTTAGTATGATATAAAAAATCTTTTGAGTGAACGTGCATTTGCAGAATATAGAACGTGCATTTAGTACTAATGATTTCATATAGCCAAGACAAAAACGTGCATTTAGAGAGGTATTGCATTTATGGAGATTGCATTTAGGGAGGTCCGACTGTACTCTTGTAACTTAAGACAAATTATATTTTTAAATCAATAGCTATTATTATAAACTTTTGATAAAAATAAATTTATTGATTAAATTAAATAATAAATTATTAAATATACCTGACTATTATAATCATTGAAGATGATAAACTCAAATTAATTTTTCAATATTTAAATCTTATATAATAGATATAGATTTAGTTTAAAAATTGTTCTTGATTGTTGTTTGTCTGATTTTTATAATTAATTTAATATTATAAATACTAATATTTATTTATAGATTTAATAATTTTTCACATATACAATATATTGCCACCTATAGGATCTATATAACTGAAATCAAAACAATCTAAAATAATCCAATTTTTTTATTAGTTAGGGTTAGAGTGAGGTAAAGGTAGTGTAAAGGCAATAAGAAAAAGTTTGATAGTAAAATTGTGCAAGGAATTTTTTTTGTTAGAGCACAAAGAATGGTTTCATAGCAAAATTTTTGAATTACAGATGATTTTTTAAAAGAGACAATATTTTGTTTCAATTTCATATTACACCTGATCTTGCATTCTAATTGGTCAATCAGGAGTAGCGATATATCACTATAGTGATAAATTACAATGTTCTTTATTTATTTATTTTATTTTATTATTTTATTTTATTATTTTTTTTACTAATTTAGTGCTTTTAGCAGATTTAATAAAAGAAAAAAGTATATAAACAACTTCAAGAAAGATTGCAAAAAGTTTTTAAGAGTATTGTAATAACAACTAATATATAAATAATTTCTATCTATAATAAATTATTTATAGCAATTACTATTCACGATCTAAATACAATATAAAGCTAAAAAATATTTTACTAGACTTTGTTAAAATAAATAAATTATATACAGATATTGTAATTTCAAATACTATAAAGAATAGTTTTTAAAATATTTAAAATAGTTACTATTATATATGACAATATATTATTAAATAATAAATTTTTCTTAGTAATAAGCGGACTACTTAAATAGGCAACCAAAAGTTGTACGTGTGACTAGTATGTACTCTCCAAATATGTATACGAGATGCTATAAACGCATATTGTAAAAGTTAACTATAACTGAATAAAAGGAGCTGGCCAAGAGGCCACCTTAACACCAAAAAAAAAAAAAATAATAATAATAATAAATTTTTGTAAAATTTTGCAAATATTTATTTTAAAGCAGTATTTTATTTGATAAAATATAGCAATCAATATGATATATTAATTATATTTTAAATTTCATTATGCAAAATATGTTAAGTATTGCGAAAGTAGATTAGAAAAGATAAATATTTTTTATTATTTGAAATTATTAATTTAATTATAATATATTTTATTTGATTATTTTTTTAGGAAATTGCTATTTGCACTATGATTTTTGCTATTTGTACCATTAAATTGACTAGAATTATATCTAACTCTAACTAATTCTGGTCAAACTAATAGTACAAATAGCAAAAATTGTGGTGTAAATAGCTGTATCTATTTTTTTATTCTAATTTGTTTTTTAATCAAAAGTATTAGAGAATTACTAAAATATTATAAGAAGTTAAAAATGATATACCAAATTTATAAAATAAGTTAATTAAAGCCAATTCTTGAGATTGTACTAGGTAAAACTCTATCTTTGAGATAATGCAAGCAGTATTAGAAACTATTATATTAGTTAAATAAACTTGTAGTAGTATGTTTTTAGTAAGGCAGAATAGAAAAAAATAAAACTTTTAAAGTTTTTAAACAGTTTAAGGATAGTTAATAGCTATAAAAATAAAATTAGTTAATTTTTAAAATTTATTTAATAATATAATATATTTAATTTATTCCTATTAGAATATTAATCTAAATCTACTTCAAGATATATCAACAGCTAGATTGAAAAGAGCCAAGAATTAGAAAAGGAAAAGAATAATATAATACTAAAGCTAATAAAAAAGATTTTAGTAAAAATTTTTAGAGACCCAAAAACTTCATCAAAGTAAAAAAAGTTTCTGAAAAGAAAACCAAGTTCTAGAAAAAGAAAAAAAAAGAAAAATAAAAATAAAGACCCTTATATTCAGAATGTGAAAAAAAAAACCCCCAAGTAGACTAATCAAGACTTGAAACAAAAAGGCTAAAAAAAGATTCAGACAGCTACAGTAGAAGAAAAGAAAGCTATCAAAAGAATATTTTCAAAAATAACTCTTAAAACAAGTTTATAAAAAGAAGAAACTAAATTCAGAGCTATGAAAGAAGAAGGAAAAATTATAGAAAAAGATATGAAAAAATTTCTAAAAGCCAGGTCTATGATCAGAAAGAACAGGTTAAATTAGAAGAGAACAAAAAAAAGTAAATGTAAATACAAATGAAAGAATCTTAACAATAACCCTTTGATAAAAGAAAAAGTAGAATTGTTTTTTAATAGAAAATTAGATTTAAAGTATTGTTTTAAAAAAGAAGATAGTTTAGAAAGTAAAATTTGCTAACTAATTGTTAAAAACTCTTTTACTTTGAAACTATCTTGTTATAGTTCGCTGGCTAGCTTGGTGCAGTCCTTTGGTATAGGGTGTTCTCAAGCGCCTAAATTAATTGATCAGAAATAAATTTTTAAATAGTCAGGAGCCGAAAAAACTGATTCAGTGAGTTGCCACTTTACTAAAAAAAGTCTAGAGCCGCAGACCATCATTTTTTTTTATAGAGTTAATGCTGATTGGCCAAAACTGCTTATTAATAGAGTAAAAAAAAAGGTTGTTCAAGCATTTTGCTTTACGTCATGGATCTTTAGCGAAATTACAATCGCAAAAAAAAAATCATTACATTGCTTTTTATATTCAAAACTCTTATCGCTAATAAAAAATTCCAAGAAACCCAAAGAGTAAATCTTGCCAACCTTTATTATCTTCTAACTTTTATGCCAAATGCAGCAATTCCATATATATTGTTCTTACCTAATGTAAAAGCCCAACATCAACAAAGACCAAAAATGGGTAGATTCTGGTTGAAAGTTTTTCTACATTTAATAGATGAAGGAGGTTATAATTCATTCCGGCAGCATTTTCGTATTACTCTTGCTACTTTTAACTATATTGTTAGATGATTAGAAAACCATCCAGCCTTTTTTTAGAAGCACTTAATGCAACACCTGTATGGAAGCAAATTGCCATTGTATTATGGCGATTTGCAAATGAAGCAGGCATACGAATGTTGGAACAAACACTTGGAATTAGTCAAGGTTCAGTATGTCATTTCACGGATCGTTTTTTAGAAGCATTATTGGATATAAAAAAGGATCAAATAATGTGGCCACAAGGTGCTTGATTAGCTATGGTAATACATGGATTTGAATATGGGGAAACTGGTTTAGGAAATCGTAGATTACCTAATGTTATCAGGGCCATAGATGGGTCACATATACCAATTCATCCTCCTTCTAAAAATGGTGCATGATATGTAAATCGTAAAAGCTTTCATTCAATTAACCTTCTTGGAATTGTTGATTTTCAAGAATGTTTCACATATATACATGTTGGCAAAGCAGGTTTAATATAAAATTTTAATTTATATTGTATATCTATTTTTTTTTTTTTTTTAAATAAAATTTATAATAAAGGTAGTGTTCATGATGCCTGTGTGTTTTATTGCTCGTCGCTATTCCGTGAAATTTCACTAAACCCTGAACAATAGGTTCCTGGAGGTACATATATCATCACTGATACTGCTTATCCTCTTAAAACTTACCTTATGAAAGGATTTCCTAATCATGATTTATTAACACATCGTGAGCGACATTTTAACAAAATTCTTTCTTCAATGAGAATGGTTGTTGAGCGGGTATTTGGACGGTTAAAGGGGCGATAGAGAATTCTGTTAAATGAAGTTTACTGCACAGATCTAGAATATATCGTTAGAATTATCTACGCATGTTGTATCTTACATAATTTATGTATTGATAATGGAGATTTGTTGTCATTAGAAGATGCCGCGGTAGAAGAAAATGATATTAATGAAGATCATGAAATCGACGATGATATATTTATGGTTAATGAAGAAAATGACAGATTGGCGGGTACACAAAAAAGAAATTATTTGGCAAATCTTCTTAATATTTCATAATTATAATATGTAGCAATTTATAATATATTTTATTACATTTAAGCAATATATATATATTTTTTTTTTTTTAAATTAATAAAAATAAAAATTATAAAATATATTTTTATAATTTCATTAAAAGTTGTCTAAAGATCTCCATTTGTTCATCATGCTGCTTTTGTTGAACTTCAGTTGTACGAACATATTGATCTTTTATAGTTTTAATGATCATTTCAGTTTGTTCTTTAACAAGTATACGAAATTCTTCGATATTTCCTTTTTCATCCTCGTGTCATTTTTTTTTTTAATGTTAGAGAAATCAACCTATAAAATTATAAAAAAATAAATAAATAAATATAAGTAATTGATATATAACGATAATACATATGAGTACATGAGAGTGAAAACCTGGAAACCGATTTAATAATTTACTATGATCGGTTTCCAGGTTTTCACTCTCACACACTCATATAAAATTTATAACGAGGCCAGACCTTTTAAAAAAAATATATATATATATATATTAATATATACCTCATCATCATCATTATTCACAGCTTTTTGTAATTTGCGCTTTAAACCATTAATTGAATCACTTGTAACAGGTGCCGTAATGCTTGGATCTTTTTTTAGATATTCGTCCATATCAGCAAAGAACTCCCAGTCATTTTGGATTGCTTCTTCGCCAGTGCTTGAAATAGTATCTTTTACATTACGGTACTTTTGAAGAAGGTTGTCCCATTTCTGTTGAATCGATGCTTTTGTACGATCCTTCAAACTTGAACTTGCATTGGAAGAAGCTTGCAAATTTGTAATAATATTGTCCCAAATTCTACCTTTTTCTCATGGATCTCTTACTCGTTGCAACGCATACTGCTGCTTTCCAACTTCTTCAATCAGCATCCGAGTTTCTGAAGATGTCCATCTATTTGTCGACTTATTAGCTGAAACAATAGAGGTTGAACTTGAGCTAGAAGTAGGTTCTGAAGTACCTAAAGTCAACAAATTTTCCTGCTCATTATTTGTAACAGAGAGTTCCTCCTAAAAAAAATAAATTTTTTATGTTTATTATTTATTTATTTATTTATTTTTTATGAATTTTTTTTGTAATAAATACTTCGTTATTTTCAACGTTGGTTTTGTCTGAAGCTAAAGGCGCAAAAAGTTGCGAATATTGTTGCTGTAGCAACATATGAATATTTGTAAAGTCAGTAAAAGAAGAAATTTGAGCACTTGAAGTTGGCGAAGTTACATTTGTTTGTTGGGGTATTGCAAAGAAGGAGTTACATTTGTTTGTTGGATAGTTGACTTTTTTTTTTTGTTACGATTTACTGAAGACATAGCAACAATAGAGTAAAACAAAGATGGTCTGCTCAAACAATGATTGCAATCGTTATTACGATCAATTGTAATAATTGAGCATCATCTCAATCACTATCAGATCACATTGAGGGAGTTGCTTGAGAACACCTATAGGCAATAGTCTTAACCAATATACAGATTGCACTTGGGTATCTATAGAGAAAGCCAAATAATATCAGATCTATAGTTTAGATAATTTAGAATATATTTGTATATTTGCTTTGATATAATAAAGATATTGGTGAGGCTGCTGATATATAGAATATATATATATATATATATTTAATTTATTTGTATATTTATTAAAATAAATGATTTAGCAACAGTTGTTATATTATTATCAAAATATTCAATATTGTTTATAGCTGTTTTTTTATTATATGTTGTTTAAAATATTTAAAAAACTTAGCAAAAGAATAATATACTATTATAGTTTGTACAAGAATATGATACTACAGCTACTAAGCTCCTAGAATATTATTAAAAGATAAATATATTGTATATTTTAGCAATAATATTAGATTTATAGCTTAAATTTTAATATTTTAAAGATATCAAATAGTCTTTGTAGCTTATTATACAAATTAAAAATATGTAAGTTCATGATTTATAATAGAAAATCAACTTTACTAAAACATACCAGTAGTGTTCAACACCACATATCAAAGCAAAAATTTAAAAGAAGATTAAAATTTGGCTAATATTAGATTAAGGTTATTAGCTAATATTGGGAATATAGGTTATTATAACCAAAATTTTGCAAGAAATTTTTTTATTAAGACACAAAAGGTATGGTTTCATAAGCAAAATTTCGAGTTATTAAAAATTTTTAAAAAATTAAAGGATTGTTTTAATTTTTTATATTATACCTGATCTTGATATTACACCACAGATCAATAATTTTATTGGCTAAAATTACTATGGTATTAAACACCACTAGTGCATTTTAGTAAACTTATATAAAATATATAATAAAATTATATATTGATTTATATATATTATTTTATAATATTAAAAGTAAAAGTAAAAATTAGTATGCTTCTAATCCTAGTTAAGATTTAATAAACTTAATTATAGATATATAATAAAAAAGATAACAAAACTTTAGATTTTTGTATATATAATATAAGGAATTTGCTAATTTATACCACAGGTGATCATTATCTGTATCATTTATATTTTAAAATTTTGTTTATAAAACCACCTTTGGAGCTTTAACAAAAAAAAATTCTTATAAAATTTTACTATAAACAACACCCTTGCTTTATCCCAAACTTCACTCTAACTCTAACTATAAAAAATATTATCTTTTGCTTTAAGAAAATTATTTTGTTGTTTTTGTTATATATTGAAAATCACAAGTGATAATCACCTGTGGTGAAAATTAGCAAATTCCTTATATTATATATACAAAAATCTAAAGTTTTGTTATCTTTTTTATTATATATCTATAATTAAGTTTATTAAATCTTAACTAGGATTAGAAGCATACTAATTTTTACTTTTACTTTTAATATTATAAAATAATATATATAAATCAATATATAATTTTATTATATATTTTATATAAGTTTACTAAAATGCACTAGTGGTGTTTAATACCATAGTAATTTTAGCCAATAAAATTATTGATCTGTGGTGTAATATCAAGATCAGGTATAATATAAAAAATTAAAACAATCCTTTAATTTTTTAAAAATTTTTAATAACTCGAAATTTTGCTTATGAAACCATACCTTTTGTGTCTTAATAAAAAAATTTCTTGCAAAATTTTGGTTATAATAACCTATATTCCCAATATTAGCTAATAACCTTAATCTAATATTAGCCAAATTTTAATCTTCTTTTAAATTTTTGCTTTGATATGTGGTGTTGAACACTACTGGTATGTTTTAGTAAAGTTGATTTTCTATTATAAATCATGAACTTACATATTTTTAATTTGTATAATAAGCTACAAAGACTATTTGATATCTTTAAAATATTAAAATTTAAGCTATAAATCTAATATTATTGCTAAAATATACAATATATTTATCTTTTAATAATATTCTAGGAGCTTAGTAGCTGTAGTATCATATTCTTGTACAAACTATAATAGTATATTATTCTTTTGCTAAGTTTTTTAAATATTTTAAACAACATATAATAAAAAAACAGCTATAAACAATATTGAATATTTTGATAATAATATAACAACTGTTGCTAAATCATTTATTTTAATAAATATACAAATAAATTAAATATATATATATATATATATTCTATATATCAGCAGCCTCACCAATATCTTTATTATATCAAAGCAAATATACAAATATATTCTAAATTATCTAAACTATAGATCTGATATTATTTGGCTTTCTCTATAGATACCCAAGTGCAATCTGTATATTGGTTAAGACTATTGCCTATAGGTGTTCTCAAGCAACTCCCTCAATGTGATCTGATAGTGATTGAGATGATGCTCAATTATTACAATTGATCGTAATAACGATTGCAATCATTGTTTGAGCAGACCATCTTTGTTTTACTCTATTGTTGCTATGTCTTCAGTAAATCGTAACAAAAAAAAAAAGTCAACTATCCAACAAACAAATGTAACTCCTTCTTTGCAATACCCCAACAAACAAATGTAACTTCGCCAACTTCAAGTGCTCAAATTTCTTCTTTTACTGACTTTACAAATATTCATATGTTGCTACAGCAACAATATTCGCAACTTTTTGCGCCTTTAGCTTCAGACAAAACCAACGTTGAAAATAACGAAGTATTTATTACAAAAAAAATTCATAAAAAATAAATAAATAAATAAATAATAAACATAAAAAATTTATTTTTTTTAGGAGGAACTCTCTGTTACAAATAATGAGCAGGAAAATTTGTTGACTTTAGGTACTTCAGAACCTACTTCTAGCTCAAGTTCAACCTCTATTGTTTCAGCTAATAAGTCGACAAATAGATGGACATCTTCAGAAACTCGGATGCTGATTGAAGAAGTTGGAAAGCAGCAGTATGCGTTGCAACGAGTAAGAGATCCATGAGAAAAAGGTAGAATTTGGGACAATATTATTACAAATTTGCAAGCTTCTTCCAATGCAAGTTCAAGTTTGAAGGATCGTACAAAAGCATCGATTCAACAGAAATGGGACAACCTTCTTCAAAAGTACCGTAATGTAAAAGATACTATTTCAAGCACTGGCGAAGAAGCAATCCAAAATGACTGGGAGTTCTTTGCTGATATGGACGAATATCTAAAAAAAGATCCAAGCATTACGGCACCTGTTACAAGTGATTCAATTAATGGTTTAAAGCGCAAATTACAAAAAGCTGTGAATAATGATGATGATGAGGTATATATTAATATATATATATATATATTTTTTTTAAAAGGTCTGGCCTCGTTATAAATTTTATATGAGTGTGTGAGAGTGAAAACCTGGAAACCGATCATAGTAAATTATTAAATCGGTTTCCAGGTTTTCACTCTCATGTACTCATATGTATTATCGTTATATATCAATTACTTATATTTATTTATTTATTTTTTTATAATTTTATAGGTTGATTTCTCTAACATTAAAAAAAAAAATGACACGAGGATGAAAAAGGAAATATCGAAGAATTTCGTATACTTGTTAAAGAACAAACTGAAATGATCATTAAAACTATAAAAGATCAATATGTTCGTACAACTGAAGTTCAACAAAAGCAGCATGATGAACAAATGGAGATCTTTAGACAACTTTTAATGAAATTATAAAAATATATTTTATAATTTTTATTTTTATTAATTTAAAAAAAAAAAAATATATATATATTGCTTAAATGTAATAAAATATATTATAAATTGCTACATATTATAATTATGAAATATTAAGAAGATTTGCCAAATAATTTCTTTTTTGTGTACCCGCCAATCTGTCATTTTCTTCATTAACCATAAATATATCATCGTCGATTTCATGATCTTCATTAATATCATTTTCTTCTACCGCGGCATCTTCTAATGACAACAAATCTCCATTATCAATACATAAATTATGTAAGATACAACATGCGTAGATAATTCTAACGATATATTCTAGATCTGTGCAGTAAACTTCATTTAACAGAATTCTCTATCGCCCCTTTAACCGTCCAAATACCCGCTCAACAACCATTCTCATTGAAGAAAGAATTTTGTTAAAATGTCGCTCACGATGTGTTAATAAATCATGATTAGGAAATCCTTTCATAAGGTAAGTTTTAAGAGGATAAGCAGTATCAGTGATGATATATGTACCTCCAGGAACCTATTGTTCAGGGTTTAGTGAAATTTCACGGAATAGCGACGAGCAATAAAACACACAGGCATCATGAACACTACCTTTATTATAAATTTTATTTAAAAAAAAAAAAAAAATAGATATACAATATAAATTAAAATTTTATATTAAACCTGCTTTGCCAACATGTATATATGTGAAACATTCTTGAAAATCAACAATTCCAAGAAGGTTAATTGAATGAAAGCTTTTACGATTTACATATCATGCACCATTTTTAGAAGGAGGATGAATTGGTATATGTGACCCATCTATGGCCCTGATAACATTAGGTAATCTACGATTTCCTAAACCAGTTTCCCCATATTCAAATCCATGTATTACCATAGCTAATCAAGCACCTTGTGGCCACATTATTTGATCCTTTTTTATATCCAATAATGCTTCTAAAAAACGATCCGTGAAATGACATACTGAACCTTGACTAATTCCAAGTGTTTGTTCCAACATTCGTATGCCTGCTTCATTTGCAAATCGCCATAATACAATGGCAATTTGCTTCCATACAGGTGTTGCATTAAGTGCTTCTAAAAAAAGGCTGGATGGTTTTCTAATCATCTAACAATATAGTTAAAAGTAGCAAGAGTAATACGAAAATGCTGCCGGAATGAATTATAACCTCCTTCATCTATTAAATGTAGAAAAACTTTCAACCAGAATCTACCCATTTTTGGTCTTTGTTGATGTTGGGCTTTTACATTAGGTAAGAACAATATATATGGAATTGCTGCATTTGGCATAAAAGTTAGAAGATAATAAAGGTTGGCAAGATTTACTCTTTGGGTTTCTTGGAATTTTTTATTAGCGATAAGAGTTTTGAATATAAAAAGCAATGTAATGATTTTTTTTTTGCGATTGTAATTTCGCTAAAGATCCATGACGTAAAGCAAAATGCTTGAACAACCTTTTTTTTTACTCTATTAATAAGCAGTTTTGGCCAATCAGCATTAACTCTATAAAAAAAAATGATGGTCTGCGGCTCTAGACTTTTTTTAGTAAAGTGGCAACTCACTGAATCAGTTTTTTCGGCTCCTGACTATTTAAAAATTTATTTCTGATCAATTAATTTAGGCGCTTGAGAACACCCTATACCAAAGGACTGCACCAAGCTAGCCAGCGAACTATAACAAGATAGTTTCAAAGTAAAAGAGTTTTTAACAATTAGTTAGCAAATTTTACTTTCTAAACTATCTTCTTTTTTAAAACAATACTTTAAATCTAATTTTCTATTAAAAAACAATTCTACTTTTTCTTTTATCAAAGGGTTATTGTTAAGATTCTTTCATTTGTATTTACATTTACTTTTTTTTGTTCTCTTCTAATTTAACCTGTTCTTTCTGATCATAGACCTGGCTTTTAGAAATTTTTTCATATCTTTTTCTATAATTTTTCCTTCTTCTTTCATAGCTCTGAATTTAGTTTCTTCTTTTTATAAACTTGTTTTAAGAGTTATTTTTGAAAATATTCTTTTGATAGCTTTCTTTTCTTCTACTGTAGCTGTCTGAATCTTTTTTTAGCCTTTTTGTTTCAAGTCTTGATTAGTCTACTTGGGGGTTTTTTTTTTCACATTCTGAATATAAGGGTCTTTATTTTTATTTTTCTTTTTTTTTCTTTTTCTAGAACTTGGTTTTCTTTTCAGAAACTTTTTTTACTTTGATGAAGTTTTTGGGTCTCTAAAAATTTTTACTAAAATCTTTTTTATTAGCTTTAGTATTATATTATTCTTTTCCTTTTCTAATTCTTGGCTCTTTTCAATCTAGCTGTTGATATATCTTGAAGTAGATTTAGATTAATATTCTAATAGGAATAAATTAAATATATTATATTATTAAATAAATTTTAAAAATTAACTAATTTTATTTTTATAGCTATTAACTATCCTTAAACTGTTTAAAAACTTTAAAAGTTTTATTTTTTTCTATTCTGCCTTACTAAAAACATACTACTACAAGTTTATTTAACTAATATAATAGTTTCTAATACTGCTTGCATTATCTCAAAGATAGAGTTTTACCTAGTACAATCTCAAGAATTGGCTTTAATTAACTTATTTTATAAATTTGGTATATCATTTTTAACTTCTTATAATATTTTAGTAATTCTCTAATACTTTTGATTAAAAAACAAATTAGAATAAAAAAATAGATACAGCTATTTACACCACAATTTTTGCTATTTGTACTATTAGTTTGACCAGAATTAGTTAGAGTTAGATATAATTCTAGTCAATTTAATGGTACAAATAGCAAAAATCATAGTGCAAATAGCAATTTCCTAAAAAAATAATCAAATAAAATATATTATAATTAAATTAATAATTTCAAATAATAAAAAATATTTATCTTTTCTAATCTACTTTCGCAATACTTAACATATTTTGCATAATGAAATTTAAAATATAATTAATATATCATATTGATTGCTATATTTTATCAAATAAAATACTGCTTTAAAATAAATATTTGCAAAATTTTACAAAAATTTATTATTATTATTATTTTTTTTTTTTTTGGTGTTAAGGTGGCCTCTTGGCCAGCTCCTTTTATTCAGTTATAGTTAACTTTTACAATATGCGTTTATAGCATCTCGTATACATATTTGGAGAGTACATACTAGTCACACGTACAACTTTTGGTTGCCTATTTAAGTAGTCCGCTTATTACTAAGAAAAATTTATTATTTAATAATATATTGTCATATATAATAGTAACTATTTTAAATATTTTAAAAACTATTCTTTATAGTATTTGAAATTACAATATCTGTATATAATTTATTTATTTTAACAAAGTCTAGTAAAATATTTTTTAGCTTTATATTGTATTTAGATCGTGAATAGTAATTGCTATAAATAATTTATTATAGATAGAAATTATTTATATATTAGTTGTTATTACAATACTCTTAAAAACTTTTTGCAATCTTTCTTGAAGTTGTTTATATACTTTTTTCTTTTATTAAATCTGCTAAAAGCACTAAATTAGTAAAAAAAATAATAAAATAAAATAATAAAATAAAATAAATAAATAAAGAACATTGTAATTTATCACTATAGTGATATATCGCTACTCCTGATTGACCAATTAGAATGCAAGATCAGGTGTAATATGAAATTGAAACAAAATATTGTCTCTTTTAAAAAATCATCTGTAATTCAAAAATTTTGCTATGAAACCATTCTTTGTGCTCTAACAAAAAAAATTCCTTGCACAATTTTACTATCAAACTTTTTCTTATTGCCTTTACACTACCTTTACCTCACTCTAACCCTAACTAATAAAAAAATTGGATTATTTTAGATTGTTTTGATTTCAGTTATATAGATCCTATAGGTGGCAATATATTGTATATGTGAAAAATTATTAAATCTATAAATAAATATTAGTATTTATAATATTAAATTAATTATAAAAATCAGACAAACAACAATCAAGAACAATTTTTAAACTAAATCTATATCTATTATATAAGATTTAAATATTGAAAAATTAATTTGAGTTTATCATCTTCAATGATTATAATAGTCAGGTATATTTAATAATTTATTATTTAATTTAATCAATAAATTTATTTTTATCAAAAGTTTATAATAATAGCTATTGATTTAAAAATATAATTTGTCTTAAGTTACAAGAGTACAGTCGGACCTCCCTAAATGCAATCTCCATAAATGCAATACCTCTCTAAATGCACGTTTTTGTCTTGGCTATATGAAATCATTAGTACTAAATGCACGTTCTATATTCTGCAAATGCACGTTCACTCAAAAGATTTTTTATATCATACTAACCTCCCTAAGTGCACGTAGCCAATCAGAAGTCAGTATTTAAGTTTGTTATACAAGTTTGCAGATCAAATATTAAAAGCTGCAATTTGATTGACTCTCTATAAATGCAAACCTCCCTAAATGCATATTTTAGGCTGGTCTGTACACGTTGTATTTATGGAGGTTTAACTGTATTCTTAACTATTACAAATTCTAAAAATTATATTTCTCAATATATTAATAACAGAGGGGCCACTATTTTCTTTAATATGTTTAATTTAAATATCTTATTCTTATGAGTATTAAATACTTTTTAAGATTTGATATAGTTTTTTCTTTATATATAAACTTTTTTTTGCAAAAAATATATATTGTATAGCTTTTTTTATAGTATTTCTATATGAAAATCTACAAAGAACATTATAATTATGTTATTCAGATACTTAAAATATATTAACTATATAATATAATTTGTTTATTCAGAAAATCTTATCTGAAATATATTAAAAACTTATTACTACTAGCTTGTAATTTGATTTTTTTTAGTAATTCTGCATCTATTATTTAAATCAGAAGTACTAGAACTTTATATTTATATTAAATATAAAATTTCTATACTATATTCCTGTACTAATAAAAACTTACTCGACTATAAAAGCCCAGGTGCGGCCTGCCTAAGTAGCCAATTTACTTTACATTGGATCCTCAACTTACTGAGGATTTAATTCTTCTGATCCTTGATTAGAAGCTACCAACCTTTTTAGTGATTAACAAATTCTTTTTAATATGCCACAGCCAAGGCCTTGACTTGCAGGTTGATTACAAATATCCTTAGTGACCACTCTATTGGTAAGAATTGTATATTTTTCTTTATCAACTATCTTTTTTAAATTATGTATCATATTTTTTTATTTTTCTTCTTTTGCTATAGCTTGTTAAGTTCGATCTCTTGAGAGATCTTCTTTTCTTCTTTTTCTTTCAATTCTTCTAGCTTAGTTTTCTTTTTTTTCTTCTTTTTCAGACTTGTATTCAGGCTCAAATTCATCTTCTTTGTACTAGAGCTTGAATTTGTCTTCTCTTTGATAGTCTGGCTTGTTTTCTGTGATCTTGTAACTCTAGTTTGTCTATTGCTTCTTCTTAACTTCCTGTTGCTTTGATTTATATATTTCTTTTCCAAGTGTATTTTTTTTTTTTTTTTGGTTTTGTTATTTTAATTTTCTAAATTAGTTGTATACTGTTTTTTCTCTTTTCTTCTATTTGTTTATTCTGCTTCTTTTTTTTTTCTTTTTCTAGAAGTTTTTTTTTTTATTGAGAATTATTGTTACTTCTTGTATACTGTTATTTTGTGACTCTATCTTTTCTCTAGATGCTTCTTTTTCTTTTTCTTTTTCTAATTCATTGTTCTTCTCGTTTTCTTTAGTAAAGCCTTGGTGCTCTTTTTTGTTTCTTCTCTAACAATTTTTATCTTTTTTGTATTGGGTAATATACTTGTTTCTTCTTTTTAAGTTTCTTTCTTCTACTATTTCTAGGTCCGTGTTTCTTTTTGCTTTGCTGCATTTTCTTTTGTGCTAGATTCTAAGTTATTTCAAGTTTCTTCTGAGTTGTTGTTGCTTCTTATGATTAGATTCTAGTCTTCTTGTTTCTTTTGTAGTTTCTCTAAAACACTTTGTAAATCTTGTATTTTTATTGTATTTTCTGCATTTAGTATTTCCCCATAAGTCATACTTTGCTTTGCTCTAATTATACTATATTGTGCTTCTTTATTAATTTTTTCTAAGACTTTCATTATTTTAATATTTTCTATATTATTTTCTATGTTTTTTTTGTTTTTGTCTTTATTGGCCATTTCTGGTTTTCTTTCTTTCTTCTTGCAAGTTTTTTTAGTATTTTCTTTGCCTTGAATTTGAATTTTTTGGCCAATTCTTGTATCATTTTCTTGTTTTTCTTGACTTGTTTGTTTCTTCTCCACTTGTTTAAATTTTCTATACAAAATTTTTTTAATCTTTTCTTATATTGTTTCTTTTGTAGTAGTAAGCATTCTATTATAATATCTAGTATATAGAGATCTTGTTTTGTAATATCTGGCAGAAAGGCTTTAATTTTGCTTTTTACAATAAAGTTGCGACATTTATAATCTAAATCTTCTTCTGTATCTTTGCTATATTATTTTCTATATTTCTGTTTATATTCTTTTAACTTCTTTTTGTCTACTTCTGCTAATAGTTTCTCTAGTACACATCTTGCTGCTGCTAAAATTTGTTATCCTCATTTATTTTTAGAAATTTCTTTTTCAGTTTGCTTCATATGATTTGGCTTCTCTATTGTTGTTGTTTTTCTTGTTGTATTCATCATGTGTTGCTTTACATGTTTGTGTTGTTTTCTTTTTGTTATGTATTGTATAGTTGTATCACATCAACAGATCTGCACTACAAGATCAAGTGCTTTCTCCAAAAAATTGCTTACAGATGATGAAAAACTGCTATATTTCCAAGTTTTTCTTCTATATCTCGATGAGTTGACTTCTCAACTCTAGTCTCCTAAGAGACAGAGTGTTGTTTATATTTTTCTTCTTTTTATTTAGTTATGTAAGCTTTGCATCTTAGTGCTATTCTTGAGTTCTGTTGATTTTGTGTTTTTGTTTTTCTGTAAAAATTTGTGTTTTGATAATCAGCAGAAAGAGTTGATTGGCTTGTAATTTAACTAATTTACTAGCTTTAGATTCTTCTATATAAATATTTGTTTATAATCTTTTTGCAAATTCTAAAAGGATGTAAATGAGACTAATATTGAATAATCATAAGAAAAATATAAACAAAACTAATATTAAATAATCATTATAAGGAGTAAGTAAGCTGATATTAAATAACCAGTTTGTTAAAAATAAGAAAAAATATACAAATATGTATTTACAAAATAAATCAACAATTTATTTTAAAAAAAAAGACAATTTTTATTTGTAAAAAAAATTTAAAATCTTAGAAAAAATTTAAAAAAATCTTAAAAACATCCTTAGAAAAATATTAAAAAAATCTTTAAAAAAATCTTTAGAAAAACTCTTATAAAAAATTTTAGAAAAAATTTTAGAAAAAATCTTAAAAAAATATTTATTCATAGATATATTTTTTTTTTACTTCAGCAATCCTACTTTTATTTTATATATAGGCAGTAAATTATTACAAGAATTCAGTTAGCTAAACCTATCGTCTAGTTCTAAATTACTATATGCCTGTCCAAATAAAAATTCTCTTAATCACTCATTATCGCAGTAGAAACCATGGCCAAGCCAAGATTTTTATGCTAAAGTATTGACCCAGGAGCGGCCTGTCTAAGTGAACAATTTTTCTCCTTTTGGGATCCTTGACTTTCTGAAGATGTAATCCCCAGATATCAACAGATAGTTTTTACCGACCTTGTCAGAATCACTGCCCTACAATAGAGTATCACCAATCTGATGATACTTTCTCGTAGAGAAGTAAAAAAAAAAAAAAATTGGATATAAAAAGAACGAAAAAGAGGTAAAATATAAACAAAAGAACAAAGAAAACAACCAAAATATAAAGAAGTCTAAATACTATCCTAAAATCTATAAGAACTTATCTTCAGATATAAAACTTGCTAACCAGATAAAAACTATCTACATGGTTGTAGAAATCTATATATAGAGCTATCTAACAAAAAGAAACATAAACATATACTAAAATATACTTTAATCTGTGCTAAGGGCTAAAAATTCTATGCATATGACTTCGGAATAAGCATATCTCTAAATTATCGCTCTAGTTCACAACTTTCTTTTAAATCCATCTTGAATCCTAGAATGTCCAATTTTCAAGCCTTGATCATGTGATCGTTAATTCTAAAGTTTTTTTTACTTTAAGCTAACCCTGATTACAAATGGTTTTGCCACTTATAGTTTTTCATTTCAAATGTGCTCCTCCATATTCCAGGTTAACAAGATTGGTCTTTTCGATCACTGTCTTTAGAAGCTACTTTCTCAGTACATCCGAATAGAAGGCTACCTGATAGCCACGCCTGATCCAAACATGGTATGTGCCATTTATCTCACTTTGATCCAAAAATCTATTAGAACTTCCTCCACACACATGATTTGTTTTGTTCTCCAATCGTCATATCAAAACTCATAACTTGCTGAAAATAGAAGTGATAAACAATGCCGATCTTTTGGAGAGAGTAAGCCAAATCCCTACTTTTTGTCGAAAATTATGAAAAAGAAAATAGCAAGAGGGTAGTTGTAGTTTTGCAAGTTTCTAACCAGAGAGTGTTCTTCCAAGAGTTCTTCATAGCCTTCTGTTTCCAAACAAACTTGAGTTTACCTTCTACTTACTGTTCCCAGAGACTTCTCTGGTTTGGATACTGAACGCAAAGGAGAGTCTACCAAAGAGAAGAAAGGCTTGACCCCTTTGCAAACCGTTCAAAATGCCCACTTCTCAGTGTATTACATTTAAAAACTTTGTTGACAACAGTTCATATTAAGTAAACTTCAAGTTGTTGTTAACTTCTGGTCTTGAGTCTTCTACTTGCTTTTAGTAAAAAGTTGGTACAAGTGATCATCAGTGAGAGTTGTATTTTATTCATAGATATATTATTATTATAAAAACTATAATAAAAAAGATTTTATTTTAAAAAGTTTTTTTATTATTATATAGAGATTATATTTATTTACAAAAGTTAACTAATTAGAGTATTTTATTTATAACCAATTAGAGCACTAGATCAAAACTAGTATAACTAAATCAGATTTTTAAATAAATTCAAATTCTAAAATTATAGATCTAAATTTGATCTAATAATTCAGATCTAGATTAGATTCAAATATCAGATTGAATCTGTAAAATACTAGATAGAATATCTATATATATTAATAGTAATAGAATTTAAAAAAATTTTAACAATAAAAATAATTAGTAATTATTATTAAATTTTTTTTAAATTTTACTGCTATCTATATTTATATATAAGATTGAGATTATAGTAATTTATATATATTATATAATTTTTCTTTATAAATTTAGTAATAATTAATTTAGTTTAGATGATCTCTAAAATAGAATATAAAGATATTAGCTAAATTATTAATTTATTTATATATTATTTAACTAGTAATCTATTCATTTGTTTAAAATTAAATTATTAAAAAGAATTTAAAAGTCTATAATCTAAAGTGTATTTATATATATAGAGATTTAGATAAATATTTAATAGGCAAATCACGAGTCATCTAAATAAATATATTTTTTTTATATATAAATTTTACTATAAGTCCAAATATAGAGTGCTTCTATCTAAAACCTTTTTTTTACTAAGTAAATTACTCTTGGGCTTATAACAAAAGTTGTAAAGCTTATCAAGAAGCATCCAATAGTAGTAAAAATATTAAAATCAGCTTGGTAGTTCTTGAGAAATCTTTAAAAACTTCTTTTTCACATATAAAATTTCTTTAAAAAAATTGATTTTTTTAAAGAAATTTTATATGTGAAAAAGAAGTTTTTTAAAGATTTCTCAAGAACTACTAAGCCGATTTTAATATTCTTACTATCATTAAATACTTCTTGATAAGCTTTACAACTTTTGTTATAAGCCCAAGAGTAATTTACTTAGTAAAAAAAAGTTTTAGATAGAAGCACTCCATATTCAGGTTTATAGTAAAATTTATATATAAAAAAAAAAAATTTGTTTAGATGATTCATGATTTGTCTATTAATAATATTTTTTAAAACTATATATTTTTCAATAACTTTTATCATTTATTATTAGATATTGATATACCTTTATAATTCTTTTTTATTATTAATAATTCTACAAACTAATATGCTATATATCTAAACAAAATAAATTAAAATCTTTTTATTAGCATCACATAGCAAATCTTAACAAATAGTAATATACTTTTTATAAACTACCTTTAGTAAAGTTATATTTTATATTTATACTACTATATTATTATAACAGATTACTATAGCTATATACTGTATTACTTGTATTATATTAAGAATATTATAGTCTACTTATAACAATAAATTAAAATCTACTACTTATACTCTAGATTTATAATAAAGATATTAATATTTTAGAATTAGAGCTATATACTTCTAGTTTTTATATCTATATTTTAATTATTTCTTTTCATTAATTTTTCTTTTGTTTCTATCTTTGTATAATCTAAATATAGTCTGATTGCTATTATACAATTTATTTTGTGTTCTTGTAAAGTTTATTCAAATTTTAGAACCTATTTTGTAATATATTTTTAATACTTTAATAACTATTAATCACTTCTTTAAACCTTTAATTAAGATAGTTTAGTTTAGATATACTTTTTTTTAGTAAAGCAGTTTGGCTAATATTAAAATTTTAGAATCTTACTTCAATATATTATAAATAATTTTTTGTTAAAAGTCTTATTTGTATATGTTGTATTTCAGATTATTAAGTAAGATATATAATCTATCAATTATTATTTAAACTGCAATTTAATAAAAATAAAAGCAAAATAAATTGAATAAAAGACTTTTTATTTAAATTTTTTTAATTCTTGAATTTTTTAATTTTTTTCTTACTTGTTATATTTTTAAATTACTTTAACATCTTTTTTAATTTTAGTGATATTCTATATTTTTGATATATACTTCTTGTCTAAGTTTTAATATATTCAATTTTTATACAAATAATTTTTTAATATTCTATAGAATAGATAAACAAACTCTACAAACTTTACAACTTTACTATTAAAAAATTAATAATTACTAATCATTAGTAAAGTTTATTTTTTATAATGTCTATTTATTCTATAGAATATCTATTTTTTTAATATTTATTAACTAATTAATAAATTATATATCTTATTTAACAAGGGTGTGGCAATATAAAGTAGTGGTTAAGTTGTCATCCCCAAGCAGCAGGTCTAGAGTTCGATTTCTACTGGAGACGTTTTTCGAAAAATAGGCCTGTGTTTTGGTAACATTTATTTGATGATCAGTTGGGTATATTACCTGTAACCTTGGTACCACCATCTTGTTATGGAAGCTTTAGGATGATTCAAATCCAAGGAACCAGAATATTTGAAACCCGTTTGGCAAGACCCAAGCTGGGAGTAGTAAAGATCTTCGACGATACTATGGAAAATTAGAATTGGAGACCAAAGAACTGGACGAACAATCCTGGGGCAAGAAGGGTTCACCAACCTGGCCACCAGAATCATACCGGAGAAAAAGGTCTGATGCTACAGAATTTGAAACCAAGAGAAGTAAAACCAGAAGGCACTTAGAGCCTAGATATAACAACCCTTCCGGGCTAACTGGTTTGTTAGTTAGGGAGTGATCGGTATAAGGGCTGGTTGAAAGTGAATATCGGGATCAGAATGAACCTTGTAAGGGCAAGGAGTAGATATGGTAGCGATGCAGAAGATTGCAAGTTCCAGTACTCAAATTGGGGTGTAAGTACCGAAAAATCTAGGTAATACATATGTGGAGCATGGATCACTCTAGTAGGTTTACCACGAGGATAAAGTAGTCCTAAGGGGCCTTAGGGCAGGTACTCTTCCAGGAAATTATCTGATAGCGCTAAGTCGATCAGAGGGTTTAAATAGGGGATCTACAAGCAGATCTTAGGTATAGCAATTGGTGGGTAACTATAGATAGAAATAGATATAGCAGAGTCTTAATTAGACAATAACTAAAGTTGTACGTGTGACTAATTGTACTCTCGTTAATGTAACAAAGTCAAGGGATACCTACTAAGTATCCCAATAATTGAACTGAGAAGTTAATAAATTGTGCCAAACCCCCAAGTAGTCACCTTAATATTTAAAAAAAAATATATATATCTGTCGTGCGGGTTCACAATGAAGGGGACTTCACTGTTAATCTAACTCAAACGGCGGCACTTCTCCAACCAACGATCA
>CAJVQC010000001.1:0-30664 GCA_910592285.1 Racocetra persica | reverse complement strand
GAGGGGTTTGACTGTATATTAGTTTTAAAAAGGCCAATAGTATAAAAAATCTAACTTAAATACAAATAAATCTAACTTGAATGCAAATAAATTTAAACAAAACAACTTAAATACAAATAAACCTATTTTATATATAAGTAAACCTAACTTAAAAGTAAACCTAACTTAAATACTAATAAACCTAATTCAAGTACAAATAAACCTAGCTCAGATACAAATAAACCTAACTTAGATATAAATAAATCCAACTCAGATATAAATAAACTAATTTAGATACAAATAAAACTATCTTGGTAACGAATAAACCTAATTCAGATATAAATACTATATTTTTCAACATATTTATCTGGGATATTTTTCTAGCCCATTTTAGTACCTAAAATATGTTTGTAAGAGGGTATACTGTATAAGCGCTTCTATGTTTTGGTATGTTTTACTATTATATACATAAGTATAGTACTCCCATATTTATGTACCCAGGTATAAATCAAAGTTTTACACTCTAAATTGCTGCATAGTATGGTCCACGAAAGGTATATATGTTAGGGAAATATAGTAAACCTAACTCAGATACAAATAAATCTAACTCGGATACAAATAAATCTAATTTGGATATAAATAAATCTAACTCAGATACATGGATTTATTCGGGTGCATAATACAAGTACTTCTTATTTAAGATATTCGTTGCAAGGCAACGGGTTCAAACCTAGTTTGTTAGGTTTTTATATTTTACATTTACACCACAGTAAAACAAGCAAAATAAAGTTTCACATTAATTAAAATAAAGCTCGAGCTCGTGAAAAAATTCAGTTCATTAATCCTTTAAAATTTTTTTTTATGACTATGAAACAGTATTAATTACGAATCTGAGGAATATGTCCAGAATTGCGCCTTCACCAACTGTTATTTTACCGACTAGTAATTCAATCGGCGCTACTTAGAATGACAACTCAGCATATTATTATATTATTTGATATTTGGTCAGATGAAAAATGATTGTGGGCAAAGAATTATAGTCCTGTTTTGCATTATTTTTATCGCCACTGTAATTGCATTGAGGGTACGATACATACTTATTCTTTAGTACCAATGTTCTCCGGTGCAATGCAACGACCAGTTTCAAATTCATATAATAAATGTGCATCTGATGCTAAACTTTTTGGTTATTTTACTCTAAATTCTAGTCAAGGTTCGCAGTTAGTGTAGCTATTAAAAGAGTTTTAGTAGTTTAAATGGGGATCGCAAATTTTAGCATAAATTGTAATGATTAGGTAAAAAGATACCTATACCAATTCATGAAATTAGCAATTTAATAGCAAAATGCATATATAATAAAACAATTAAACAAAACAATAAAAGTTGAATTTTTAAAAAAATAAAAAATGTTTGTTCGTCATCTCTAATCTCACATAGTGATTTGCTATCATTTGGAATAGAATGTCCTTGAGATTATACCATACTAAACTTAACGTTACTAAAGATGGGAAGAAAACACTCGTAAATAAATCATTTTATTTTAACGAGCAAGAGAACCGATTAGTATCTCGATTCATTTGGTCGCAACAGAACGGTTTAACACTCATTTTTGTTTAATATAATAAGTCACGGAGAATAATAAGTTATCAGGCAGGCGCTGCCTCATAACGGATTTATTTGATCGAGGATTTAAGATCAGTCTAAGGAATTGAATTCTGAAGGAATTAAATTTTTTAGGCTGATCTTAAATCTTCGACCAGATAAATAGGACTTATCAGACGGATTTATCCAGTGGATTATGGTTTGCATGCCAAATAAAATTTATTCTTCGGTAGAGATGTAGTTAATGTTGTCCGTCGGACAATAAATTTATTTGGTTTCACAAAGTATGAATCTTGTAACACAGACCATCTTAGAACTTGATATAAGCTAAGGGTAAAAATGGAAAAGTGGCCCAAATTTGGCCTTTGTTTGACAAAATATTGACGAAATTGGTATCGACATCGAATAACGATAACGATAAACCAAGCTATTGTATCGGACGCACGGAAGAAAGCCTCCAGTCATTTATATCGGAACTTTTATTATACAAATCTAGCACTTGTATTACTTGACATGCTTGATGTGTAATAGAAATTTTGATGATTTAATATTCTTTTTATGCTAGGTAGCCGGTGAATAAGAACATAATATGTATATTTAGAGTCTGCTTCCCTTGAAGAGGCTATGATTATTATTGCACTTCTAGAATACGTAGTGAAAATACGATAATTTAAATTCATAAAAGGAATTTTAACAATGGTTAAAATGTTACAAAGATAAACCATATGCTCACATATGTGCTTTACTGGTACATAGTGTTATGACAAAAATTACGTACGTACTATATAGTTAGTTTGAATATGGTAATACATGTAAACCCAAAATGATATGGCACACAAACCAATTTTATACGTAATTGCGTACTACACATATATGTTTCGGAGAAGCTTGCCGAAGAAATTATAAATAGAGTTACGATTATGTATGGGAGACATCTTCTTTTACTATTTTGTTATTGCCAATTTGTTGTCAAGATTTGATCTTATGATTTGACATTTCAACTGTGTTCAACAAATAAGTATAATTGTTTAGAGTATTAAAAAAAAAATGGAGAATGAAGATGTTATCGAATCAATCAATGATAGCAAAAACGTAGAAATGGATTTTGAATCTGATAATTCCTTGATCGATAATTCAATTAGTAGCTCGTCTATACCATTGCGTCATGATAGCATCGATTTTAATAATCGTGACCAAAGTATAGCAACGAACCTTGATTACATAAATCCATCATATCAACAATCATATCAACAGTCATCTGAATCTTCAACCTCATCATATCAACAGTCATCTGAATTTTCAACCTCATCATCTCAAGCCAATGCAATGAAATCTGGACTTTTAAATCGAGTTGGTACTTATGTATCAACGACACTTCGTGGAGCAGATGATTTCCCATCATCAGAAACAATAAGAGTCGTATTTCACGCACATCTGCCTCCTAATATTGAATTTCATTTCGAAAGAGCCATCCCATGCGTTGTTGGAAACATCGATGAGCTAGGAAAATGGGAATTTCCTATCGTGAAGCTTAAACAACCTTATAGTAGACATATGCATCGAACTACTTATTGGGTTTCGGATCCGGTTACGATTCCAGCTTCGAATTTTGAAACCGGTGATGAAATAAGATATCTTTATGCTATTTACATTCCTAAAAGACAGGAAAGGAAGAAAAATAAAGATAAGGATGATAGGATGGATATGGATGATAAGAATGAATATAGTGGTGATATGTATCTTGAGTCTCTCGGAGGGAATCATCGTGTTCTGAGAAATCTTCTTAGTGAACAAAATCAATTTGACGTAGTGCATCAAATAAGAATTGCGGGTAGTGATTATTGGACCAAAACCGTCCATGATTTCGAATTTTTAAACTTTATCTGGCAATCACTTACACCTACTAATACTAGAAACAAACTATTTGAATATCGTATCATCTTGGGTCAATTTCAGGAATATACAAGGCAAGAAACAACCCAGAAATTCATTGTAGATTGTCTGAAGTCAACTAGAGATAGAGAAAAAGAAAAAAGACTATTTTTATGTGTTCTTATAGGCTACTATATTTTTTTACGTCAAGTGAATGTTATAAGTGATGTCAATTTAAATCCAAAATTTCCTTCATCGGAATTCTTTGATTGCCTCAATAAATTTCAGCCTGAAAATTGGTTGTCTGATACTCCCGAGATTCTTTTGATTGCTATTCATGCGTTGATTCGTAATAATATGTATCAAGAGTCTGCTGACTGGTTTAAAAGAATGTTTGCTTATGCACCTCTTGTGGATCCAGGATATAGTTTCATTGATGTTGTTGCAGAAAGGAATTTAAACCTAAAACGGTTATTCGATTTTCTTCCTAAATATGTTACTCCACATGTTAATAAGATTGAAGATCCGCGTGTATATGCAAGAGTTGGTGCGGTAAGTTTTTCATTCATATGTGCAGAATTTTTGTGTGCGTACGCATTTGACTCATATTTGTATCTTTACAAATTGATAATTTGTTAATATAGTGGTTAATTCGGTTATGTGAAGACATGGATCAATTGTTTAGGGTATGGGGTGAAGTAATCGATCATAACAAAGAAAGAGACAGATTACTTAAAAAGCCGTTTCTTGAACATGTTCATTATTTAATTTCGGATTTTAAAGACGCGAAATCTTTAAAAAAGTATTTCGATAAGATCCCTGATCATTTTAAGAAAAAGGTTGATGAGGCATTTCGCCAAAAATCTTTTAAATTAATAAACTCTCCAACTTACAATTGGAATAAACTTGACACAGAAGAAATGCTTGCAATTCTGAAAAATCCTGAATTTAATTGGAATAAATCCGAATTGCTTGAAGTACTCCATGAAATTTCTCAATCAAATCAATGGTACATATTGTACATGTTCTTAGATTTATTTAGTTATTGGTTTCAACTTGAACCGCAAGAAATACCTTCGGATAAGATTCCCGCCATTTGTGGTCAATGGTATCAGCATGTATTGGATCATGTTAATGAGAAAAAGGATCGATATGTCTATACCGTATTTTCTTATTTATCTCAAATATATCCAAAGCTTGAAGGACATTGGAACATTTTGTTTATATTGGTGGGTATCGCAATTGATAGAGTTAAGCAATGTCCAGAAGATAAAATTCTTAGTACAGTTCGTCAGATTGACTTCCAACAAGATATCGTTCAGTCATTCTTGCGAATGGTGAAAGATATTTTAAAATTTAGTATCAAAAATACAGACCAGACTTTGATCAAAAAAATTAGACTGATCTGTGATTGCGATTCTGAAATTTTAAATGTTCCTAACGCGTAAGCATTAACATTTTATTAATTTATTATGACCTTATTTATTATCAATTATTTAAAATGTTGTGTTTTATTATATATTATACAGTTCATGCGAGGCTATTTTACGTTTTATAATGGATCGATTGAAAATTTTGCTCCCATTATCGGACACTTCTGATTTACACATAACTTCCACTACCTTAACCCTCCTTCGTTCTTCTCAATTTTGGAATTTTATATTGCGAGCGACCGGAAAAGTCTCTGATTTGAACGCGCACCCATATATTCGACAAATAAAAGCAATAATAAGTGGGTTTATTAAAATTATTAAAAAAGATGCTATTACGATCCGATCTTTACAACAACTTCTCAAGTATGAGGATGAAACATTGATTCGATTCTTCAATTCAAATAATATAAAACAAGGGGATATTAACAAGCTTCGTATCCAATGTGGAAATTATGAAGAAAAATTAGCACAACTTCATTATTTTTATACTCAATTTTGTCCAGTTGAAAAAATTAAAGGTGTTGATGTTTTTCTTAAAGATATGGAACAAAGATCAAAATGTGACACTTTAACTCTTCAAGAGACTCTAGCAGATAATCATTGGGAATATCACAAGACTAATGAAAATGCTGCAAAACTAACATATAAATTAGCAAATCTTCAAACATTCAGAAATATATTTAATCAAAAGATTAATAGTGAAGAAGAAATTAACATTGAAGAATTGGCACAAAGTATTATACCATCACTTGCCCAAATATATGAACAAAAGACCATGAAATACAAAACTAATGAATGGGAAACCCTTTATTGCATTGAAGAAAGCACTTTTTGGAATAATGTTAAAGATGTTAAAGCAGAACTTGATTTTATGAATTTAAAAGCGGATAAAAGATTGATAAAAACTTTAACATATGTGTCAAGGTATCCTATATATGTTGAAAGACTTCAGCAATTGAATGAGGTGGTATCAATGTTTAAGGTAACTCATACAAAAGAAGATTGGATTGAAACGCAGCTTACGCTTTTAAATGGAAACTATTTATGGCTCGGAAGACTTAATGATTTCTTTGAATATCATGATCGGTCCTTATCTTCACTTAATGAAAATTGTTGGGAACTGATTAAGTCATTATCACTTGCCGATGAATTTATCCGTTTCCTTCAGTCTGTGGCTGAACATGATATAACTAATATAATTAATGGTGTGGATAATCAATCTGATGAACGTCTCATTCAAGAAGATACAGTTTCTTCATTGATTCAAGTTAAAAAATTCTTATTGCCATTGTTAAAGAATGTAGAAAGTTTAAAACCTAAAACATTTTTGAAAAAACTCTGTGAAATCACAGAGCAAAATCCAGTATTGGGGCAAAAGATTACTTTATGTAATAGTAATAGAAAAGCATTAGAGAATATGTATAAAAATATTAATAATAGAACTGAAGTTACTCAAGAAAGAATTATTAACGCTGTAAAGATTGGAACATATACATTTAAACGAATTAGTAATGATGATAAATGCACTGCTACTTTATCTTATCCTATCAACTCCTTTTCAGCTAATTCTGACTCTATGGACGATAAAGATGAATCTAATGAAAAACCATACACTTTAAATGATTTGCAAGACTTAAGAGGAAGGGCTTTGTTAATAGCCAAACCTGGTGTAACTATAGAAATGGAAATTCCTGAAAAAGAGCAAGAGCAACAAGAAAGGGCTAAAAAAATAATGAATGAATTTGTGATCCAAGTAGATTTTGCACAGGAGATTATAAATGTTGCTTCTAAATTAATTCAGATAGGTCACTTTAATTATAGAGATTTTAATAAAAGTGTTAAAGGAACTGAAAATATGCAGAAATTGTTAAATGAATTAAATGAGCATCTGGTTGAATGGTAAGTTTCCTAAATTGTTTGTATTCTTTTAATTTTTAATTATTTATCATTTATATTTATATTGTATTTTTAGGGAAGGTATTGTTGATAGGGCACAAAAAGAACATTATTATTTGACCTTCTTCCCTGCGCGTCACATCTTGGCATTTCATGATTATTTTAATGACAATGCCAAAGATAAAGCTGCAAACCTTGAAGAATGTCAAATACTTATAACATTTGTGAATAATGCTGCTCGATTGCCACCACCAAAATCACAAATACAAATGGAAATTATTGATGATATTCATGAAAACTCTCATGATTATTATAGTACTCTATGTAGTATAGGGTCCAAATTGGCAGATATATTTGAAAACATTCCCAAACAGATACGAGAAATTAAAGACACGGGAGAACGTATTAAATCAGATATTGTCCAACCTGGGAAATTATTTGTGGCTGCATGTAGTAATAAATCTCTTGTACCAAATATCATAATGTCACTGTATGCCAATCACAAATCTTATCCTCAACCGTGGCAAATATTGATATGCACTTCTTCAACGACTATGGAAGAACTTTCTATTTTCACTAAACGATGTTTCTTTGCGTCTGATAATGGATATGACGGCCATTTATTCTGCATCGCTAATTTAGAACTAGTAGATTTTGAGTTACAGTATAATCTTGTTAATAACATTAGATCCATGAATCGGATGAAAAATATCAAAGATAAATATTTATTAGCTCTTATATGTTGCAAAGAATCTGAAGTTCAACATCATATATTGGATCAATTTTCTCAGGATATTCATGTAACCAATGGGCTAGATGTAGATGCTATGAAAGGAATATATCAAGAGCTATGTCCAGACGTTAGACGTGTATCATCAGAATTATCAGGACAGGGTAAAACGGAATGGATTAAAGATGCTAGTTTTGAGAAAAATAAAATTCCTCGTAGTTTTCTAATTAGTGATGGAGTTGATTTTGGAACACTTGTTAGGCGTTTAAAAGAACACAAGATTAGACCAGTTGAAAGTTTGCATTTAAATATAGTATCTGCAGATAATCCTGGTGACGTTAATCTATTCCTATTTGAACTGTTAACTTTAGGAATGGTTTCTAATTATACGGATATAGTTTGTCTTCCCAATACTCCCATTTTCATTGAAGTTGCAACAACTGTTGGACAGTATTTACTCAAATCTTTGCCATTTGTCGAATGTCTTTCCAGCGAACATATAACTTGGGATATTTCTAATCTTTCTGTATCTCAAGAAATTGATAACCCAATTCAAATCGTTTGTCATTATTTAGAAGCGGATGAAAAATCAACTATTGAAGAAAAAGATCTTTTGTTCAATACCACTGGCACTGATATCACGGAGCCACTAGAGGAAAATCGTTGTAGAGAACTCATCAAAAAATATTTGTTTGACGATAAGGATGATAGTGATATTTCATCATATAGATTTGTCGAAATTTTTATTAATGTTTTGGCAAATCAATTAATTGGACTATCTTTAAGTTCCTACTTCCGAGTTGATAATTTAAAATTAATGACTAAAGAAAAAGACATTAGAAAAACTTTGGTCAATACATTACTTACTGCCTCCAAAGATTTTGCCACACGTTCAATAAAGACTAAAGCTGCTCAATTAGAATCAATAACACCTTTAAATGATGATAGACTGGGTACAATTGTTCAATGGGAAGATTCAAATCATTTATTAGTGTTTTTCTTGTCTCAAGCACCAGATTCTATTTGTGCTTTATATCGTAATGCAAAAAAAGTTCCAGACAATGTAACAAAATTATTACAAAGTTAATGTATAAATGGTGATCCTAAAAACTTTAAATTGGAAGATTATAATACGATGGACATGAAGCTTTTACTGAGAAAATTGGAAAGTTTAGCAAGAAAGACTACACATGAAATTACGTATCCTCGATATGCTTTATCTGCAGATAATTTAATTAAGATGGCGTTAATTTTATTAAGAGCTCGTGCTAGTATTCCGGTAAATCATCACATCAAACTAAGGCCACGCCAAATTGATTTTCTGTTTAACATAATTTAAAATAGCTCGTAAGAGTGGGGAGAGTAGTAAAAAATGTAAAAATTATAAAAAACCAATATTGCAATTTGATTGTTAATATGATGTTTTTTTCAAACAAACAAAAATTTAAAAAAATGGGGGAATGTAAACAGAGAATTAAATTGGTCTGGCCTAATTGAAATTACTATGTCGAATCTTATTCTAACTCCAGTTTGTACTTAGGTGGTCGTTTGTGGTGAAGCAGGGTGTGGAAAGGTAATTTATTTTAACAATAAATAAAGGCAACGCTATTTTTGTTATTGTCACTAAGTAATTAAATAAAAGCCGGTGATTTAAGCTCGTAATGAATTTTTTTTGTTGCACAGCTTCAAAGAATTCAGAGTCACAGAGTGGCAATAACGCCCCTAAATAAAATTTAATATAATTTATTTATTCATTTACTAAAAGTTCTATGTAATTATTTGATTTTTAGACAAGTTTAATTGGATTTTTAGCCGGGGTAGTCGAAGTTAAGTTTCATGCGCTGAACCTGCACGCGGGTATTTCCGAAGACATCATAAGATCTTTCATGACAATGGTTCAGGATGAATCTCAAGAGAAGGAAACTTGGATATTTTTTGATGAAATTAATACTTGTAATTACATGGGACTTCTCTCCGATCTCATAGCTCATAGACGATGGTTAGGCAAAGAAGTCCATTATAACATTCGCATTTTTGCTGCTTGTAATCCTTATCGTAAACGCACTAAAAGTCAGAGTAGTGTGGGATTAAAGGTACAGCAAAAGATAAAATATGAGGAAAGAAATGAGTTGGTTTATCAAGTCAAACCATTGCCAGATCAAATTCTTGATTATGTTTGGGATTATGGAATTCTTCAGGCACTTGAGGAAGAAAAGTATATTCAAACAATGGTTTCTGAATCATTAGGAGAATATGATGATAATAGTGTATTTGCAAAATTATTGGCAGAATCACAACGATATATTAGACACATCGAAGAACCTTATAGTGTTAGTCTAAGAGACGTGAAACGTGCGATCACTCTAGTAAAATTCTTTGCAAAGAGTCTCACGAATCGTCCTCCGATTCGAAGAAAAAATTCACCTCCGTACCCTAATCCAGCCGATGGAATTAAATTTTCGATTAGATGTTATGTATTGTCATTAGGACTCTGTTATCAGTGTAGAATGTATGAGCAGTCTATTAGACAAACGTATAGAGAAAAAATGGCTAGATTATTGCTTACTAATGGAATTCAATTTGATGAGGCTAAGTTTAACACTATCATTAGACAAGAGCAAGAAGATTACATTAATAGAATGATTTGTCCTCCAAATACTGCACATAATGAAGCACTTTTAGAAAATGTTTTGGTTATGATAGTTTGTATTTTAACAAAGATTCCTGTATTTATTATTGGTGCCCCTGGGTAAATGTTATTTTTATATATTTTCGTATGATTAATTATAGTTAATTACTCATGCTCTAAATACATTATTATTTAGCTCCTCAAAATCGCTAGCAATAAGACTTGTAAGTCAGAATCTAAAAGGCTCGGATTCAAATGACAAGTACTTTCAGGAATTACCGCAGGTATTTATGTATACTTCATTACATGTGTTACAATAATATATTAACTGAACAAAATAATTAATAATTTATACTTTATATAGGTTTATCTAATCCCTTATCAAGGTTCATCGTCTTCAACATCCGATGGTATCATAAAAGTATTTGAAAAAGCTGTTAATTATCAGAATACGAGTTCTAAAGAATTTAAAATCATTAGTGTGGTCTTGCTTGATGAAGGTAATATTCTTTCACATTTATCAAATATGTAGAGAAGATGAATAAATAGGGTATTTCGACGAATCTGAGTATCTAATATTCCAGTTGTCAGATTTGTGCAACCTTTACATAACTCTATAAAAGTAATCTAACTCTATATGAGAGGAATCGAATCTGATAGTTGTATTATGAGATATTTCAATTCATCACAATATTATATTTGTCATAACGCCCTTCTTACCACATTACACGTAACTCTGGTTATGGATATACCGATAGCATTTTTTAAAATTTTGAACTTATAAACTTAATATGAAAATGCCTCTGGTCAAACTAGCATCTGGATATATCGGTCAATTTCTTTATTTTTTGAGGTGTCGATATAACCAGAGTGACGTGTATTTAAACGGGATATCTCGTGACCCAGTAATCTGGTCGAGCATTCGATTCTTATCATAGAGAAATCAAACTGAATTAGATTATTGGATCACAAGCTAATTTGCCAAAATACCCATGTTTCTTGTATATGAGAACTGGTCTAGGAAAATGTTAATCTGGAGAATTCTCCGATTGATCGTAATGCCCCAATTATTCTTAATCGGAGAATCCTTTAATTCCCAGATCGATATTTTCCTAGACCAGTTCTCGCATTCTTATCATCACTACCATGAAATTTCTTATATAGAAAGTAAAAACATTTTATGCAATCAATATATTCTCAAAAATTACCTTGATAACCCGAGTGATACAATAAACCCGGGTACAATCTCTAGTCTACACTGCATTCCTATTCATCTTATATTTTTTATATATGTATAAATTTAATTAAACATCTTAATTAAACATCAAATTCTTTTAAACAGTTGGATTGGCAGAAACAAGTCCATTCAATCCATTAAAAGTTCTTCATTCATTACTTGAACCAAGCTATCCTTCGGATGGTCCTACCGTAGCTTTTATTGGCATATCTAACTGGAGATTAGATAATAGCAAGAGCAGTAGAGCATTATTGGTTCAAAGGTTTGTATGTCTTTCTAGTTTTTATATTACGATGTGTTATACTGATATTAAATAAATATTCGTTAGACCGAAATTTGACCTGGATGACCTGATAGATACAGCAGTCAATCTTCTAGGCTCAAAGACCAATCCTGGCGGTTCTAAGATAACAAGTTCCTCTCTTAAACCACTCGCAGATGCTTATTCATCTTACGAGCAAACTGGGCAGCTGCTTCCTAATTTCCATGGTCTTCGTGATTACTACGCATTAGTAAAATCATTATCTTTGGCTGAATTAACGCCTCAAAATATTCAAAAATCCTTAGTTCGAAATTTTGGTGGTACAGATCCGGAACAAACTCAAAAATTATGCGAACATTATTTTGGAGAGGTATTTAGACTATCTAATGATGCCAAGAATTGGGAATATACTCCTATTCCGGTCGAAGAGTTAATTAATGCGAATTTGGATGATGAAGGGGCAAGACATCTTATGGTCATTGGAAAAAGTGATTCAATTGTCAGTTTGTTGACTTATCAGTTGAGAAGTAGAAATTTAGATCCGGTTATTATCTTGGGATCTCAATTCCCTGATGATCGAGATGATTATTCTTATAGTGTGCTAAGCAGGATTATGGTGAGTCTTAACTTTAATATAATATATATGTTGACATTTTTAATGAATATATATTTTTGTAGATGTGTGTTGAAGCTGGAAGACCATTAATATTGACAGACTTGGAAATTATTTACGGGAGTCTTTATGATCTGTGGAACCAAAACTATATCGTCGTGGGTAGTGCAGATGATCCAAAATATTATACTAGAGTGGCACTCGGTGCTTATGCGAATCCTATGCTGTAAATATATTAACATTGTGTATTTGTAGTTTGTACAACTTACTGAAAGATACTAATACGAATCAATATATCGCATTTATACATTTCTTTCAAACGTTTAGTTTTGTCAATAAAACATTTAGATGTATTCTAGTACTTGATGAGAAGAAACTTGAGACAGCTGATCCACCACTTCTAAATCGGTTCGAAAAACAAAAAATGACAATAAACAACATCTTAACACCTCAAAATATTCAGATAGTTGAACAATTATCTAGCTGGGTAACTCAAATGTCAAAAGTATTTGGTGGCCTTAACTCAGCCATGTCAATAATGGAATTTAAGCAAAAGGATCTATTTATTGGATTTGATCCTGATGAAACATTACAAAGTTTAGTGATTGACATTACTAAGAGATATCCGAATAGTGATGATGCAGACATTCTTCAAAAGTGTAAAGAAAAACTGATCGCAATTGCCTCAAGTGATGGAATTATAAGAGCGGAAAAATCTGGATTAGATGCCGATGAAATTAAGTTCTGGAAAAATATTTACTATAATGACCAATGCCATAATGATCTTGCCACATACATTCAATCTTCTCTAAATAAATTAAAAAATGAAAATTACTCAGAAGGACTTCAAGTTATCATTAATACATTCTCCAACATTAACACAGATGTAGAAGCTTGTCTGAAAGACACGATCAATTGTCAAGTAGATAAATTATCGACATTCAAAACAGAAGCACAGCTTCAAAACAGAGTTAAACATTTCTGGTTAAATTCTACGGCTGAAATGTTAATTCTCCAATGTGATGTTACGACGATAAGTGCCGGATGTATTAAATTGGCTAAATTTATAATTGAACAATTTAAAAACGATTATATGATTAAAAAGAAAACAAGGCCTGAATTGAAGATGAAAACAAAACATTCATGTGTTATACTGCATATTCATAGAAAGCAAGAAAATTCATTGGCAACTTTTAATTTTATGTGTGGATGGGATCAAATAACGATTGAAACTCTATCTGAACAAGAAATACCTTTATCAAAACTTTTGGATAGAAGTCTAAATGATGTTATTAATACTACTTATAAATTTGAAGATATTTTGAAACAAGAATTATTATGGTGCTTGTTGTGTATGAAATATCCCTCGAATATAAAATCCATTGAGCATATCAGGTAAATTTTCTTTTTTAATACTTTATATATATATATATATATATATATATAACATGATACCAATCTTTCTGAAATATTTAATTAGGATTTTGAACTCAGAAATTTGTAAACACCCAATTTTATTGGAGTGCATAAAAGCACGCACCCAACAGTGGCTTCAAGAAAAGGCATCTAAAAGCTGGCAATATGATGTAGCATCCAATAAGAAATTATTATATAGATATCCATCATTTTTAGCAGCATTACAGGCTTATATCAAAGGATTTGTCAGAAGACCGATTGCCAAAGCTTTATGTGCACTTGAAAGATTCGCAGCAACCAAAACTTTCTTCTTAATAGATAATCCAAATATTTCAAATGAAGATAATTATTTGCTCAATTTTTGGTTAGAAATGTTTAATGATCAAAAAATAATTAATATCGAAGAAATATCAGAGCCATCACCAGATTTATATACTATGCCTCTAGGAATTTATAATCTACAATTTCCATTTTCTTATTACTTCATGGAACAAATTGATAATTTTAGACCAATTTATCAGGAAGAAATTAATATATTATACCAAAATCCCGATAACGTGAACAACCTATCTGGTGAACTCGAAGATTCTGTGATTAATGAATATCTTAAAAATTTCACCGAAAAAATCAGAGCAGAAGTTCCTTTATTAAAAACATCACCATTGGATAAAGCATCAGATCTGTATTTCAAAGATTTCATTTCGGTTATAGCATGTAATGAACCTGGTAACAAAGATCCTGAATTATTAGAATCAATCTTTGAAAGAAGACTCGGCAAAGAAAAGGTTTTGAATCCAATAATATTACATACTTATTGGTGGATTCATGGAAATTCCATAATGGCAGAATTACAACTAGTTCAAATATGCCCAACAATAGCTCCAGAATTAAAAAACAAATCTGGTGACGCCGTAACTCTAGTTAAAGAGGCTATAGAAATATTATTAGTTAAAATCAGCAAAGACAAAAACATGAATGAAGCTTACGAACAAAAAGAAGTTGATCGATGGAAATATGAAGCTACTAAGGTTCTTTCATTCAGCAAAGAAATTCCAAAAGCTTCAACACTAGAATCTCTCAAATTATTGCAATTTTGTAACGATTTACTCTCCATCAAATCAATCAGACCACATAGTATTTCAAGGATTATTTCTCTTGCACAAAATTCAGTGTCAACATTGACGATAGAGGTCTTGAATGTATTATTCGATGTTTTATATGAAATCGAACCCACTGAAATAAATTTGGTATTTAAACGAAATATTATTCTAAGATGCCTTGATATAATTCCTCTAGAGTCAGATTTACGAATTTGGCTCTATCGAAGGTTGTTTGAAAATCAACCATTCCCACTTATGGGTATAATTATTCAAAAAATTTTCGAAACAGAAAAAACAGCACACGAAGGTATATTCTTCCAACTTATTAAAGGCCAACCAGGGATTCTTACTTTTTATCCTAGACTTCAAGAAATCGATAAATATCTTACAGAACTTGATTTAAAAATGGCCACTTTATGCTGTGATATCATTCAACGATGTTTTTTTGCAAAAACGACTATAGAAAAATTAGTATCCTACTTCCCTCATGCTTTAAGAACATTGTGTGAAGAAGAAATACAACCATTACAACGAATCTCAGCTGTTGCATTCTTAAAAGAATTTGTTAGAATGTTTTTTGATGTAGTCATCAATAATGAAAATGCTTCTGTTGCATATCAACTTGATAGTATCCAAGGGATTAACGGTACCAACTTTTTACATAAAATCATTGAAGCGTTAAAAGTAGAACACTCGTTAGTATATTCGTTAAGAATATATTTCCTTCGAGATTTAAGAAGACGTGGATATTCATTCGATGAAGTAAGAAGGTTTTGTAAGAGACGACCTGATGAACTGCCTTGGCTGAATAATTTCCCTTGGGAATCTAGTGATTCAACAAGATTTCCATTTAACCCTTATTGGCATCTTTCCGAATATCCAGAAACTGAAATTGCATATGCGAATATGCGCCGAATTGGAAATAAAGTACAGATAGATGATTTCCTTAAAAAAGTCGATGGAGGATCAATAAATTCACGATTATCTCTTATTGGATTGCTTGTCATGAGACTCCATGCTGTTAGGGCTTCACGTGGGTGGGATGAAAAAGAAAGAGAGTTAACTATACATTTAAAATCAAAAATTGATAACATGATTAGTCTTCCAGATGCTTATAGACAAATGGTTTCCAAACTTTTAGAAAATACCCACAATTTATATAAGATTGGAACTGACACCACAAGTAATAATTTAATCATGAAATCAGTACTTATTTATATAGTTGGATTACACGCCTCTATGAATTCAGATTTTTCACCCTTGACTGCTTATTTGCAAGAAATAGAAGGATGTGGTTCCATGTTTATTTTATCATGCCAATCAGATGAGGAATCTGCTTTGTTCAATGCGGTTGCTGCTATGGGAGGTGTATCTAGGTAACACTTATTTTATATTTAACATATATGCCAAATTTATTATAGTAATACAAATCTTATTGTTTATATGATAGATATCAATGCCAATGTGGCTTTAAATACGTAATAGGCAATTGTGGTGGTGCCATGGTAACGGCAACATGCCCTGGATGTGGAAATACAATTGGTAAGCTCGACATTCAAAAGAGCTTAATTATTTTTTTAACACTGCAGAATGTAGGAAGAATTGGTGAACACGTGATACATAATAAGTAACCACGAGTTTAGACAATTCTTCTGTTTCCTGGTGTTTCGGTTGTATTCATCATTTATTAAACAATTCCTATTTTATTAGGTGGAAGTCATCATCGGTCAGCACCTGGCAACACACGACTTGATCAAGATATTGTCTTATCAGTGACATCAAATGATCAAGCAGGATATGTTTCGGAAAAACTAGAATCTTCACAAACTTATACTGTTCGAGCAATGTGCCCAACTTCATATCGAATTTTACATCTGATAGTTCATACACTTATCTTAGCTTCAACACCGTCAGAGGCCACAAATAATTTCTTTAAACAAAATGGAAATACTTATGGAGATGTTACGGACTATTGCATGAAGCATATTGAAAATGATTGGGCTGTCTTAAAAAAGCTTCTTAATATTTCTGATGAAAATTTGGCACTATTATTCCATTCTATACTAATCGAGATGATAAATAATCCAAATCATTCTAAACCAAACCATTTGTTTAACTCGGTCGCAAGACAACAGTGGGAAACAAACTTTGCTCGAAATTATGTTACACCACTGATAAATAATGTCACTCAAACCATTAGAAACTTTAGTACTTCGTTGAGAAATGCAATGAATGCGGCAGAAGTATCTAGTAACATTCTTGATACAGAAATTAGTCAAACGTTAGACATGTCCCCACAACATTGTAAAGAATATCTTCCCGGATTGTGGAGAACTCTCGGCACAGTTTGTTATGAAAGTCTTAATGCTTATTACTCTAGAGATATGCATCATAATGTTCAAGCATTTCCATTCTTGGCAGTTTATTTCAAGCATGAAAAAAGCTTGTCACAAATCAAGCATCTTTATCCTATTGTCAATTTCGTTAAAATATTACATTCAAATCTTGCCTATAGATTGCAAAGAGAAAAAGCAGTTAGTTATACATTCAAAGAATTTATTGATGAATCAAAGAACGAAGCAATGTTTGATACTCGCATGACTCTAAATACTGCTTTTGAAGAGTTTGCTAACGCTTGGAATTCAGTTATTGACAATGTTACTCGATATCAGTGTCATGAACTACCCAGACATCCACAGATTACTATTAATGATTCTGTGACGTTCGGTTTAATGGAGGCTAGGGATTCTGGTGTTTTCTTATGCGCAATTATAGACTATTTGGTCGATTTACATAATAATTTCTTGGAGGATGTTATAGCCATTCCAGAAAGATCTTGTCTCTCTCTAAAATTCTTAGAAGAAGCTACACCTTGGGTATATGAAGAAATTGTTACTTCAACTCAGGTTAGAGTCACAAAAGCCACAAATCCTTATCATATTCCGTCAAAACGTTTAGATTCAATAAAACGATCAAACATTGTTGATTATGAGTGGGATAATAGGATCCTTCGGTATAGTCAGCATAACCTTAAAATTGGACACGGTGAAGATATAATGTTCGATCTTCAAGCTATAGAAATGGAACTTGCTCAAACTTTAGTCTCCGAAAAAGCGTATATTGAAAGAAATGGTGACCAATTATTAATGGACAAATTCCCGTATCACTTAGAACTATTCCAAAGTTCAATGAGAATTTTAGGTGAAATTAAAGAATTAATTCCACAAGAACCTATTCCTAATGACAAGATTTCATTAATCTTTGAATCCACTTCATCAGCACCTTTAACATCAAATCCATTTAAGAATGCAAATATTTTAGCAAAGTATTCAATCGAAAATGCAACAGAATTACTTTCATTCTTGGAAATATTTTTATGCTTCATTAAAAGAATCTCAGCCGATAATGGTGAAACTCTTATGAAAGAGTTTGTAAACCAATGGTTAAAATTATCAAACTTAATGGAAAATATCGGTTTTCAACATATTTTAAATCTCGAGCTGAAATTAAAACATGCTATTTCCTTATACGAATTAGTTGAAAATCAAGTCGCAAACGAAGAGATTAAATATCTTAATACTAAATATAAAAAATCACTAGATGAAGATATGAAAAATCAAGTTTTAGAAGCTATTGATTTCGAACAAAATACTGGAGAACAAAAACAAAAGATACCAGCCGAAGCGTTTGTTATTGCTCTTAAGAGATATATGCAAAGATTCTTGTGCACAGATAATATTAAAGCAAGTGATCCATTGTACATTTATGTTAACGATATGAGTCTGAATTTATGGCCCGACAGTGTCCCCGAGGAGTTATTGGATGATGTTTTCCCGGATTCATTGTTGGTAGAAAATACATTCGAGGCTTACGAATTTGTCAATAATATGATCAAGGTAATAATTCATTTTTATGTATTTTTTTTTTGTTTTTTAATTTAAATATTAATATCTTTAAATATTACTAGGTTGATCAACAATCACTTCCTGCAGTTAAGCAAATCAATCCAATAGAATTAGATAACTCTATGGAAGTGGATCATCCGGGAGTGGATCGTCATTCAATGGATTTAGATCCCTAAATCTATATGTTGAGTTTAATATCAAGGACTAACCTATGAAGTTTATACTTGTATTTTTTTTTGTTATTTTTTATATAATAGCTCGTTTCACTGCGCTCCTAATATTTGTAATAAAACGTAAATTTATATTTCTAAATGTATAAAATAAGCATACAACTTTTGTTTACCAATCCTTATATTCTATTTTGTATTATCAACTATTCATGTTTATAGTCAACAAAGAATAATAAATATACGTATGTTACATTTAAATCAATTATCAGATACTGTAACAGGGGTACTTATGTTCCTATACATTTAAAGTTTCTGAAAGTTTCGGCTTCTCCCAGTTTCGCCAGTTTCGGATATTTCACCTAGAGGTGTGAGCAAAATGCCGTAATTGGTCGTAATTATAATGAATTACGGCATTTGTTGCCGTAATTCTTATAATTACGGCATTGCGCTCGCACCTCTAATTTCACCCAATATCGCTCAATTTCCCGACAAACCATCTAACCTGCATCACACGGAGCGATAATTTTTCATTTTATTAGTTACAGTCAAGGTCATTTAACTGACATCATATAGTGCGAAAAATTCACTACAAAATATATCCATTAGGAAAGTGAATCATTTCGGATCATTTAAATCATTATATTTTTTTGATATTCTCAAATTGAATCTATCATTTATTATTTTTTGAAGTTTTAAGAACTGCGTCTACATTTTCTTTTTGCCCCCAAAGCGAACAGAATAGTTCATGCTCATAATGCAAGAAATTTTTATATTCTTCGTTATTTTTCGCCCGTGAAATTAATGACTTTAATCCTCTTACCTAAAAAATGACAATTAATAAACACACATATATGCACATACAATATTCAATAAAACTTAATAAAAACGAGCAAATAAATACCGCTTTAACAGAATTTATTCTATCCTCATTTCTATTTCCACCTTTTCCTTCATTTCTTTCTGAAAAGTAAACATAGCGATCTAAAAATTCGCATGCTCTATTAACGCATTCACCATGTGGAGCAATAGCGTCGACAAATCCTAATTCCAGCCCATTCTTTGCGGTTATTGGTTCACTAGTTCCCATTATTCTTAATGCATTGATTTCTCCTATGATGTCAATTAATCGTTTTCCACCACCCCATCCGGGAATCACACACATTTTGACTTGAACAAATCGTATTTTTGAGGTTTCTTTAATGAAGAAAATAAATGTCAAATAAAAATGTTCAATCTTTGTATGACAAAAATAATAAAAAGAATTATGAAGCAATACTATCTTATAAAAAGTCACCTAATTCAACAAAAAAAAAGAAAAAGGATAAAATACCTGAAATACATCTGTGGTCGCAGGCAGTCACCAATTCAGCACCACCGCCTAATGCATACCCTTCAACTGCCGCTACTGAAATTAAGGGTAATTGACCAAATCTAAATAGTGTATCTTGCATTAATAAACTCATCTTTTTCCCGTTTTCTGGAGTTAAGATATGATCTTTTGCTACACTTAAATCTTTCATATTATAAAAATAAGTGATAATCAGATGATTTTTAAAACAAAGAAAAAAGCTAACCTAATCCTGAGCAAAAAGTATTTTTACTTCCAGTAACGATAACTCCAATTAAATTATTCTCTTTATTCAACATACTCTCATTATTTGACTTATTCTCATAATTTAAATTAGCATTTGTATTAGACTGAACAATGTTTTCTAACTTATCCACAATATCTGATAATTCTGCCATCATCTTGCCACTTAGTGCATTATGTCTTTCTGGATTTTGCAATGTTAATAATCCTATTCCCGGTGAATATTTTGGATCGAATGTTACCGAACCATGGCTAATTAATCCCTCAAACAATGAAATATTTCACTAAGAGAATAGAACTTTAAAAAAAAATCACTGCATGCAAATTTGTGTTTACCCAAGTTTTCGAAGTTCTTCTCGAATACTTGTAAGATTCCCATGTAATGACCCAAACTTTCGAATAATTCGTGTTTTTAAAACTTTTTGTATCGAATTGAAAGATAAATTTATAGATTTACGTAAATTCAGTATCATCTTTACAAATGAATAAAATGTTGATCAAATTAACGTTAATCGTATTCTTATACTAAATATTCACCAATCAAATTTAAATGTGTTTTAAGCCGAACAGACTACCAGAGGCCGGTTGTCTTCAAAGGCGTGTCAAGTAAAAACCTGTAAGTATTGATTTTGACATTACAGGTTTTTACCACTCGTACGTATATATATGAATGACAGAAAAGGGAATCTGTAAATTGATTCACGTCAGACTTGGCATCTGAAGTATCTGGCTCGAATTAATTAGTTCTATACGTATATATCGATACATGGAAAACATTTAATGTCTTTTTTTTAGGAGTTACGTTTGATGATCAGAGATGTCTTAGCGAAGCGACTGGAACGATTAACAACATATTTATCACATTTAATTATTGGAGGACTTTTCCTTTCTGTCATTCATACGTATAAAGTTTTAGATACGTAAGTTGTTTTTCTACATAGCACGTACGTACGTACGCACGCAAGCCACGTCGACGTTAAACTAGAGATGGTTAGGTTGGTTTAGGTTCGGTTTTTGGTTTGGAGCCTTTAGGTTCTATTTCAAAAACCTAAGAACCTGAAAGTTCCAAAACTTGGTTCTGAACCTGGTGCCTGAACCTAGTTCGAACTAAAAACTTAAAATCTATTATAAATCTAAAAAACTAAGAACCTAAGAACCTACTATGAACCTAAAAACCTATCATAAACCTAAGAACCTAGGTTGGTTTTTAAAAACCAGGTTCTAAAACCAGGTTCTTAGGTTCCAAGCCTAGAAACTTTACCATCTCTACGTTAAACATCTAGGATTTACGAAAAAAAATTTGTTGCTAGTTTGATATGACCTAGTTTAAGATAATATTATTTAATACAGTATATATTTATTAATAAAGATAAACGATGTACATGAATTTTTCTTTTTTTTTTTGATACATTACAGAACCTAGGGCATTAATAACTACAGTATATACACAATTACTGTCGCAGATCATAATGAAATCGGATTAAAATGAAATGAGGGGTTTCTATTTGACCCTCTAAAACCCATTTATACTTGTTTATTATAAAACCTGCCTCTAAACCCTAATCCTAACCCTAAAACAATACTAAAAAAAAATGCACCCCAAAAATTTGTATTTTTCGGTGGCTTGTCTCTTGTCTATTTTACACTATCGCTCATTTCATTTTAATCTGATTTCATTTTAATCTGCAACAATTACTACGTATTAAATTTAACAGTAACGGTAACTATATAGTCACACATAAAGGTCCAAAAATGAAAATAATTACGGATGAGGGTCCAAAATAAAAATTCTTACATATAGCGGCCCCCAAATCAAAAATTATTACAAATAAAGGCCTGTCCGAGCTATACTAGGTGATTAAGCCAAAAGATTTACATAGCGTCGCTCAGAACAAATGATAGCGATAGCCAGATTTCTGGCTTACATATGACCTCGAAAACTGATTGCCGGTAAAGCTATGTTTGATTTTTATTTTGACTTTGTTTTGACTTTCACTTGGTCTTCGTTTTAACTTCGTTTTGATTTTTACTTTGATTTTTGCTTTGACTTTGATTTTCGCTTTGACTTTCACTTTGACTTTCGCTTTGACTTTCACTTTGACTTTCGTTTTGACTTTGACTCACTATGACTTTCGCTTTGACTTTCGTTTTGACTTTGATCTTCTCTTTGACTTTCATTTTGACTTTGATCTTCTCTTTGACTTTCGTTTTGACTTTCACTTTTATTTCGAGAATTTTTTGCCATGTTGAATTTACAAAAATATAATTTTGATCATTCGTTTAAATAAGCTATTTAAGTTCGTGAATATTTCATACTTTGCTTCTTGTTTATTAATGTTAATTTAGCTAATATATACAAAGGATTTTAATACTCAAAATAACCACTATATCTTTTTTATTCGTTTTATTTAGTTATGTATAAAGATTTTTTTAATTAATGCGTTAAAATTCGTAAAGTCATAAGTTTGTTAGCGAGATTCGTGAATAGTACCTTTAGTTTTTTCGTGTAAAAATTGCATCTTAAAGCTATTTTGTGATATTGTATAATTATTTAATCCGGCTACCATTTCTTTCTGGGCGACGCTATGTAAATCTTGTGGCATAGTCGCCTAGTATAGCTCGGAAATCGGACAGGCCCTTATTTGTAATAATTTTTGATTTTGGGCCGCTATATGTAAGAATTTTTATTTTGAGCCCTTATCCGTAATTATTTTCATTTTTGGGCCTTTATGTGTAAATTCCCCATTAAGATATCTAGGTTCCTATACAGTCATACTTTTTAAATCTATGAATTATATCCACCCTTTTTAAACTTAAATCGGTTTTCTTCAAGTTCTAAAGCTGCTTTCTCAGCAGCTTCGGCCAGTGGAACAAAATTGAGGGTTTTAAGACAAAATGTAAATAACTCAAAGTTTTATTAAGATAAATTTCTTTTCACCCTTAAATTAAAATGGTTAAATTTTAATTTACATATATTTCATTATTATTATTATTATTTATTTTTCTTTTTTGAAATGACTTTTCAAGTAAAAATTGAGTAATTGATGGACAAGTTGGGATGTCACGGGACGAGATGGGACGAGATGGGACGGGACAGGACCAAAAAAATCACAGTACACACCATTGCCATCCACTCCCGTTTGGCCATCAGAAAAGCAAATAATTTTGTCCCATAAGAATATACGCTTATAGCTTAATAACTCTCATCCAAGATTCCGGGTTTATTTTTAACAATTTCCACCTTTGCATTTCTCAAATGAAAAACTTTTCTTATTTCTCTAAAATGTTTTATAAATTGATCTGTTTCCAATTCACCACTCAAAAATGAGTTTGCCATTTGCTCTGATAGTTCATCAGACTGCTGAACACCGGCTTTAAGTTTTGTCGACAAAACAGAAGGTGAAAAGCGCTATTTAGCAAATAAATATAGTATGAATTTAGATGATTTATATGAATCAATTAAAGCAAGACAATGCAGTAAATAAAGAAAACCTGTAAAGCATTTTGCTGAAGATTGAGTTTTTCTTGAAGGGTTGAATTTAGATCGAGGAGTGAATTTTCTTGTTCTTGAACACTCTGCCGTAGTTGATTTAACTCATTTTCTTGCAACAGAGTTTCTTCTTTAATTTTGCCAAAAAGCAGATACATATGAATAAATTTATGATATGATACATAGTTAAAATTCAAAATTAATAGGTATAGAATAAATATTTCAAACTCCTACTTGCTATCGTTTCATTTCCCATCCGCATTTCATTCTGGACAGCTATTGTGTTATGGATTTGCTCAATGCTCTCAAAGAAAGATTCAAAAAATATGTCATTGCTAAGAAGATCTTCTAAATCCTCTTTGCTAATAAATTTCGTTATAGTTAATAACAATTTTAACTTAAATCAAATTGATAGTAAAGTGTTTAATTACCTCTTTGTCAATATTTCCGGAAATTCCTCATATATTACAACTTGTTCTGGTGTTAAAGTAGTTGCAAGAACAGCAGATTTTGGTCTGTCATATATGGGTGGTTGCGGTTGCCTAAATTCGTAACTAAACGTGTACATACGTAAGGAATTACATTAGATCATTACTGCACATATATTAACAATATACATACGATAAGGTGGTTGAGCCGTTTTCCGAATTTTTTTCTTCTTGTGGCTGTGACATTTTATATTTTATTCTGTTTCTAGGTCAACCTCTTTTATATAGTACTACGGGATGTCATGTGTAACCTATATACTTAATTTAGTTAATAATCTCGGTAGAGTAACGGTAACGGTAACGGTATCAGCACGTATAAAACTTTGTCTCAAATATTGAATGATCTGCAAATACGTGATGTCTCTACAATCAGATCAAGATAACAATCGCTCGAAACTTAAGAAAGACTGGTCTAGCGTTCGTGATATTTGTGAAAATACACCGACCTTTGGAACTCGAACCCTAGAAAATAAGGAACATGTTTGGAATCATAATGCCTGGTTTGGTATTTTAACTTGCTATTATAATATTGACAATTCATAATCCCTTTTTTAACGCAATAATGATATATTTTATTTACTAGGGACAACGTAGAATGGGATGAGGAACAGGAAAGATATGCGCGAGAAAAAGTTCTTAAACAATCAAGTAAACTCATGTCTCTTGAAGAACAGCGTATGTCGTATGCGCAAATTTATTTCATTTATTTATTTTATTTTTGTTTTTGTGCATGCGAGATTCATTGTTTTTTTTTCAATTTTCTTCATGGATGGCAGAAAAATATCATCAAGATGCATCGAAATATTGGAACACATTTTATCTTCATAACGAAAACAAATTTTTTAAAGATCGTCAGTGGTTAAAAATAGAATTCCCTGAACTTCACAATGCTACGAAGTCAAATGTTTGTATTTCTAATATTTTTAATCTATGTTTATTTATTTATTAATTAATTGTAAATTACGCTTTTCTATAGGTTGGTCCAAAAAAAATATTTGAAATAGGATGTGGAGCCGGAAATACAATGTTTCCATTATTATCTGTAAATCAAAATCCTGAATTATTTATTTATGCCTGTGATTTTGCTATCAATGCTGTTGAAGTTGTGAAGGTAATCTTAAAGTATATTCGTAATAGCACTCAGCTTTCTTTAGCCATTGGTACAAACAAATTTTTTTATTATTAAAATAATCCGGTATATGATCCTCAAAAAAGTAGCGCATTTGTTTGGGATTTGACCAGTGGGAAGATACCAGAAAACATTGAACCTGGTTCACTTGATATTGTAGTATTAATATTTGTTATGTCAGCTATACATCCGCAGTGTTGGAGTCAGGCTGTAGAAAATGTTTATAAGGTTTTATATATTCATTTTATTTATAATTGCTTCGTGCTAAGATATTAACGAAATTATTATATAGATGCTTAAACCCGGTGGATTGGTTCTTTTTAGAGGTATTTGATTGAGTTTATCGTCTGCAACATAAGGAATTTTTGCTAGCAAGATGAAAAAAAGTATATTATACGTCATTTTGCCAGCATCACTTAGCCGTAGCACCTAACATATTAATGTGGGCTTATATAGATTATGGTAGGTATGATATGGTGCAGCTAAGATTTAAAGAAGGTCGTATGCTATCCGATAACTTTTATGTCCGAGGTGACGGCACACGTGTATATTTCTTTACTCCAGGTAAGTTCTATAAACGTTTTTACAATTAAGCTATGATGCACACAGTCAAATTCATCAAACTGTAATTGAAGAAAAAAATATATATATAATTTAAATATACTATAAAAAAAAATACATAGTTAATAATTTTTGGCGAAGGCTATCAAGTAGGGCTCTGCAAGCGCTGGCATGTGCCTATTAAAACATAGTACCAGGGAACAGGTATGTTTTAATAATACGCGTGCAGAGCTCTACTGTCAAGCTATACGATTTATTTGAATTTTTTTTTGTCGCAACGATGTTGAGATTTGGGCCTTTATTTAAACTTATTAAACATACTAAAATCCACATATACTTGTTTATTAAGGGCTTTGTAATTTACCGCTATAACGATGTATCTCTACCCCGGGTCTATGTCAAAATTCTAAAAGACAAGATTCTGAAAGTCAAAATCCCGAAAATCAAAATCCGAAATTTAATTGTCGCGTCGCGTGAAGTCAAGGTTCCAATATTCAAACTCCACTTATGATTAGTAAGATAGATCACTAATCATAGGTGGGGTTTGAATATTGAAACCCGACTTCACACGACGTGACCATTAAGTTTCAGGGAGTGATGCAGAAGAATCGTCCCAATGATAGTCCAATGATAGTTGTCACATGACCGTAACTTGCCGTAACTATAGTAATATAATAAAGTTACGGCATTATAGCTGTAACTTTATTATATTACTTACTATCATTGGGACGATTCTTCTGCATCACTAGTAGCGATACATCGCTATGGCGGTAAATTACAAAATACTTTTATTAATCTAAAGAAAAAAATGAACTCAAAATTTTTTATTAAAATAAGTTCAATTCTCAACATCAGCATCTTAAAAATTATGGATCTCAGATTGCATGCACCATAGTTAAAGATAAATTAGATCATATTTCTTTAACTCAAATACCATGTTTATATTGTAATTAGATGAAATACAAACAATATGGGGCACAAAATTTACAATTGAACAGAATGCTGTAGATCGTAGATTAATTGTCAATAGACATCGTAGACTTCAAATGTATCGAATTTGGTTACAAGGTAAGTTTAGAAAAATTGAAGGTCCGAACCCTTTATAATTAGTCATTTTAAGCGATAGTTTTAATTAAAGTAGAAATTATTGTGAGGAAATTATTTGTTTTTCTTTTATGACGTATAATAACAAAAGGATTTAATAAAAAATAATTGCCTTAAGGCAGCATAGAATATTTAACATATGATTATATATATATATTGACAGACGTATTACCGATAAAAATTTATGAATCATCATTTTTTTGTCACATACTGTAATACTTAATCCACAAATGTCCGTCAATTCTTTAAATCAACCCAAACCATTCCCCACTTGGTTTTATCAACACCGCTCCCATCAATTTCATAGACCCCTTGAATCCATATTGCTAATCCATTCCCACTCTCAACTTCACTTTTCATGACACCATAGCCACAAATAGAGAATTGCGTGGTATCAGAAATTCCCAGAAATGTTAATTCGTTTAAATCAGGAGACGTGCTTAAAGATGATGGTGACATCCCAACGTAAATATTATAATATGCAAATGTATTTTCTAAGCTTGTAACAGCTGGTGTTAGTGCTAGTTGTTTCTCGACAGAAGCATCTAAAAGATCGGCATTAAGATTAATGTTTGTATGTGTGGAGGATTCTTGGTTTGGAGTGAACGTAACGTTCCATCTGATTATTCCCCACACAAAAATAACTTCATCACTTAATTCATCTAGATCAGATGTATCGAACATCTTTCTTTCAAACTCAACGTTTTGGACCATTTCTATATTTATATCAGGCTTTGTATTTTGAGGTATGATAGAAAGTTCACCAACATATCCCAATAATTGTCTAGTGACATTATGAGAGGTGGGATTTTTTAAATTGTATAGAGAAATTCCAAATTCTTGAATCACTAAATCATTTCTAATAGTAACATCTCCGTTTAAGGTACTTGAAGAACTATCTCTAAAAATTGAACAAGTCAAAATGAATTCTGATGTGATCCACCCATTATTCCTTGAAATCGTACTTGTAGGAGTAAATGATTGTGATGTAACGGCACCAGAATCAGAAACCAATTCAATTTGAACTGTATTTGCAGAGTCCGGGACAAGAGCTCCTTCAGACATAATAAAACTTTGACCTTGAGTAGAATTATTAATTGAGTTCGATCCTATTTTTATATACGGGGAAAATTTTAGATCTGTTTGCTTTGGGAGATATGTGACACTTAGTTTTAATGGTGTTTGTAGAGGGATTTGTAGAGAAAGTGTGTATAATGGAAGTTTAGCAAATGGCAAAATGAATTGACCACTAGAATTTATAGTTAATGAGGTGCCACCGTTATAGGCTGTGTCGAAAGTATAATCCCACCAGAGAGAGTTTGGTCGTGGGAGTTGGAATGTTAAATTATTCGGACTAATAGATTGATGACTTAAGTTAAACCAATCTTGAAGTCCTATCATTGACTATAAAAAATGTGTAGATAAATATTAACATGGGATTGGGTCAATAGAATCAAGCAAATTTTAAAAAATTTTTTTTAATATTTTGAACAAAAATAACAAGAACTTAAAATCAAATTTGATAAAAAAATTTTTTTAAATTAATTTTATAAACTTATACTGTAGAATTAATTTAAAAAACCTCTTATCAAATTTGATTAAAAACTTCTTTTATCAAATTTAAGTTCTTGTTTTTTTGTTCAAAATTTTTTTAAAAAAAATTTGCTTGATTTCTATTGACTCACCTCACATAGCGGTTAATAGAATAAATAAGCAATAAGCAATAATTACATACTTTTCCTTCAATGAAGAATTGATGCCCAGTTCCTAGAGAAAAATTTGTGTAAAAGCTTGTACTTTTAGGGACACATTTTGGAATGACATAATCAGCAACACCAGGACGCCTGTCTAGTTAAACACATAGCCTTTAACATTTCGCTTTTATTAATCCACCGTGTAATCTCAATCGAGTAACCATATAAAAACTTACTAACGACACCAGGAGGACTACCAACCCAAAACAGGCGATCATTAGCAAAAGTATCACCCGACACTTCAAAGAAAGTCCAAGCTGGTGCAAAGATTCCTGCCGAAGTTTTTCCATGTTTAATAGCTTCTAGTGCCTGCTCGTATCCATAACAATAATATTTTCAATAATAAACATCAACAAATTAGTAAGTCAGCCAAAGGTCATTAAACTTAAAAAAGATTAAGGAATTTATAGATTTGAATCACCAAAAAAGTATTAAATCCACCACCTCCATAGGTTCCACGCCCATAGGTATCAATACCAGTATAAACATCACGGTTTCTTGGGCCAGCTGCCATAGCAGAAAATGCAGGACCATTTTTATCATACCAATAATTGGTAAATAGCCCATCACACACATTGAAAAAAGAAATGTTTTTATCATTTAATATATTCTGATATTTTATTTGTCCTGCTGTTGTTACAGAATCATACCTATTAATTAGAAAAGTTCGTATCTTGTAAACAATGATGTTGCTAAAAAATATACCGTAAAATTCTCAAACTAACGGGCATCTGCGCGTTATTTCGAATATGTCCATTGGCGTTGTATTGAATTAATAAATAAATTTTGCTGATTGACACAATAAGCAAAAGTTATACGGCTGTATTAGTCAATCTTCATGATTGACTGACTGACATAATAAAAATTGTCCGCACAAGTATTTTATTATGAAAGTTAAACAACATACGAGCAGAATTATTATTAAAATAAACGTTAATCCGGGACGTACATGGGCGTTATTTTAAAACAAACTATATTATTTCTAAATAATGCCCATGTCCATTATTTCGAGAATTTACGGTAATAAAAAATAAACGAAATAATTTAAAAATCATTACCAAATAACCAAAGAATTAGGTACATTTTTATGCATTTCTTGAGTTAAATATTTCAACCATTGAATAAGTTGTCGTGCAGTCCTTTCTCCTCCAAGCAAACCAGATTCAATGTTAATAAACCACCCATCAAATTTATAATAAACAGCCATTTGAACTACGTTATGTTTAAAAGCAAATAAAATATTGGTTAAAAAGTTTGAAAAAAAATAAAAATAGATAAGTAAACACACACCAAATTTATCAGCAAAAAACGGGTTAAAACCATCCTTATTTATCTGACCATCCGGTCCACGTACTAATAATTCCATGTCACTAGAACCCGATGCGCCTTCTGTAATAAAATTTCCAAGTACCCTTGTGCCATTTCTATGAGCTGCATTAACCCACATTGTAGGCGGGATTTCAACACGATGATGAGAAAAACTTAATATTTTTTTTTTAGTGTACATATATATACATAGAATAATTATAATTATCGAAAAAAGATTTTATAAAAAGAATAAAAATATAAGAACTCACTAAACAAATGAATCCACAAATTGCCAATATTGAATTCGATATTGACCAAATTTGAAGTAATCATGAAATTCTGTAATCAATATATAAAAAATTTTACTAAGTATAAATAAAAATCTTTAATAAATT